>CM056377.1:2812037-2887037 GCA_029718625.1 Synaphobranchus kaupii | reverse complement strand
GCATTCATCTTTCCCTCTATCAGGACTAGTCGCCCCGTTCCCGCTGGCTTCCGTCTGGCCACTCTACCATAAAGGCCTGATTGGTGGAGTGCTGCCTGGATGGTTGATCTTCTGAAAGGTTCTCCCATCTCCACAAGGATACGCTGGAGCTCTGTCAGAGTGACCCTCGGGTTCCTGCTCACCTCCCTGGCCAAGGCCCGTCTTCCCCGATTGCTCAGTTTGGCCGGGCGGCCAGGTCTAGGAAGATTCTTGGTGGTTCCAAACTTCCTCCATTTACGAATGATGGTGGCCACTGTGCTCTTTGGGACCTGTAAAGCTGCAGAGATTTTTCCGTACCCTTCTCCAGATCTATGCCTTGACACAATCCTGTTTCTGAGGTCTGCAGATAATTCCTTTGACCCCATGGCTTGGAGTTTGCTCTGACATGCACTGTCTGTCATGGTTTTTAACCCTGTTTCCATATGCGGTCGTTTTCCTTAGTGGCCACGCGAGGGCGCTGCCCTTTTAGTAGATGCTTGCTCCGCCCTGCTGAGCTTCTGTTAGCGTCTACACCTTTGCGTGGTCACAGAGCTACTTAAGCCTTCCGTTTCCTTCTGTCGGGGCTTCGACATTAATTGTTCATTGTTCATTGTTTTGTACTGTGGTGTTTTTGTTGGTTGTGAGTTACTCGTACCATTTGGGCTACTCGCCTATTTTAACGCCTCTTTGTTGAGGCAGGGCTTATTTCTTGCTGGCTTGGTAGTTACTTATCTCGTAGAAGTTTGGGACCGTAAATCTCTGCTCTATTTCGCCTTTTTGTGCTTTTTCTCCGTGTATGGAGATTTGGGCGATTCTGTTCGGAACTGTAGTTCTGTTCGCCCTTCGGTGCATGTCGTCTCATGGGAGATCAGGCGTTTTGCTTCTACTAGGTTGCTTAGCTTGTAGAAGTGTAGAGTAGCTGTTCTTTGTTCCCTTTTGCCTGTTATTGGTTTCTACTGAGAGTCCTGGCATTTGCTTCTACTCATTTCCGTGTTACGGTGAGCCAGTGAGTAGTTTTGGTACGTTTATTCCCTGTTTTGTCTCCTTCTCATGGACTACGTTCCCCTTTGTTGTGAGTCGGGGTTTTTCGTTACATTTCCCCTTACTGAGAGGCAGGGCTTGTATTTGTGTTTGTGTTTATGTTAGTCAGATAGCCGATAGTTTCGGTGCAGCTGTCCTTTCGTCTTTTGTGCTCTTTCTCCGTGTATGGAGATTTGGGCGATTCTGTTCGGAACAGTAGTTCTGTTCGCCCTTCGGTGCAATTTGTCTCTTAGGGAGACCGGGCGATGTTTTGGACATGTTTGCGTTTGACTGCGAGCCTCAATCCAAGCCGTGGAACGTTAATTATCTGTTCCTTCGCCTCGTTACATTTCTCCTTACTGAGAGGCTAGGGCGTGGCTCTCTATTTTAAGCTTAGTCATTTTGCTGGTAAGGCTATGGGACTGCGGTTGTAATGTTCCGCTCCCTTCCTATCCGTTTTCCGTGTTTTCCTGTTTTCCCTCCGTGTCATGTTGGATCCCTTTGTCCGTGTTTTCCCCGCTGCTGCGGACTAGGCGTGTCCTTCCCTGTCTTGTTCGTCTGGTTGTTTTGTCTTACTTCCGCCTTTCACTCCCTCCCCCTCGTTGCATGCATTGCCTCACCTGGTGTCTTGCAATCACTCCCGGTTTATGTTCACACCTGTACCGTATTTAGTCCTGTCAGTTAGCTCACTATATAGTCTTTCGGCTGGCTGCCAGTCGGCGCCAGTTCGTTAACTATCGTCACTTGGTGTTAGTGCTCGACTCGTTATCTGGTCTCCCTGCGTGAACTATTCGCTTAGTTGTGGAATGTGTTTCCCGTGCAGCTTAAGTTCTTCGCAAAACTACGGATTGGTAGTTTACCTCCCGCACAATTTCCTGTCATTTGGTGTAGCTAACCTGTTTCCCTTCTCCTCCATCTAACCCTGCACCCATTCTCCCGTGACAGTGTTCGTTTTCCCCGTGTTCGTTGTGTGTGTTGCGGTACCTCCACCTCCAGCGCGTGTAGGCTCCGGGGTGATTCGTTACCTGGCTACCCTCCAGTTGTTCCTGTCCGACCGAAGAAACCACCCAGTTCTTCGGCGCCGGCTCCTGGAGCTCTGGAGACAGTCAGCTACTTACGGACCTACCGCAGCTGCGCCACATCACTCTGTCCTGCCGTGCTACATCAAACCACCTGACTTCCAAATCCGGCACCTCCGTGAGAACCTCCCGGTCTTTCCCGTGCCTTCCCTTGCACTAACCCCCCTCTGTTGTTTTGTTTCTCTATACCGGTGCAGTCAGTCCGGTCCAGTTCCTGCCCTGCCATAGTGAGTCGCTCCCCTGCCAGTTCCAGTCCAGTCCAGGCGTGAGTTGTACAAACTACTCGCTCAAGGTCCAGTTCCGGTTTGGAACATTCCGTTTCATACACGGATTCCTGTGTGGACCTCCCGTTCCAGTCCAGTCCAGTTCCGGTTTGGAACATTCCGTTCCAGAACCCGATTCCCGTGTGGACCTCCCGGTCCAGTTCCAGTCCAGTCCAGTTCCGGTTTGGAACATTCCGTTCCAGTACCCGATTCCCGTGTGGACCTCCCGGTCCAGTTCCAGTCCAGTCCAGTTCCGGTTCGGAACATTCCGTTCCTGAGCCAGATTCCCGTGTGGACCACCCGGTCCAGTTCCAGTCCAGTCCAGTTCCGGTTTGGAACAGTCCGTTCCAGATCCTCCAGTCCAGCTCCGGCTTGGAGCAGCCCGCCCCGGGCTTCCAGGCGCAAGACCTCTGTACATTCTGTGTTTGCCTTTCCTGTACAGTGTTGGGACTACCCCAACACTTAATTTATTAAAAACACCCCTTTGTGAAATCTGTCTCCTGGTCGTTGCACTTGGGTTCGTCCCGTAACAGATACGTAACAGAACGAACTGGCCAAAAACATGGACCCAGCCGACCTGGAGCAGATTCGGCACGCCTTCTCCTGCCAAACTGCGGTCAGCGACCAACAGGGCCGTCGTTTGGACGACGTGTTGGAAGTACTGAGGGGCATCACGGAACAAGTGACGCAGCTGTCTCTTCACCAGCCGCTTCCGCGTATTCCATTGGGCTCTACACCGCCCGTACCGGATCCTCCGGCGGACCCTCCTGTGTCCACTTCATTTCGTGAGCCTCGCGTACAACATCCTGAGTTATTCCGCGGGGAATTGGGGAAATGTCGCGAATTTCTTATGAAATGCGACATTGTCTTCCGGATGCAGCCCTCCTCCTTCGCCTCCGACCCATGTAAGATCGCGTTCATTATGAGCAGCCTGGGAGGAGGTGCCCTGGAGTGGGCTACATCCATCTGGGATAGCCAAGCCGCGCTCTGCAACAACTTCGCTGCCTTCACCGCCGAGATGCGGCGCGTGTTTGACCACCCTACCTGTGGGCGAGATGCAACTCAGCGCCTACTTCAGGTCCGTCAAGGGAGTCGTAGCGTCGCGGAGATGGCCATCCAATTTCGTACCCTCGCCGCGGAGTCCGGATGGAACGACACCGCCCTTCAGGGGGCTTTCCGCCAGGCACTCAGCGAGGAGCTTAAAGACCAACTAGCCACCCGTGAGGAATCCACCTCCCTCAATAGCCTGATTAGCCTGGCCATAGCAGTCGACAACCGTCTTCGTATCCGGGCCCGTGAGCGTGGGGGGAATCCCGGTCACCTTCCTCACATACGCTCTCACCCTTCTGCTTCTGGATCCAGGGCGGCGTCTGGGGTCTCCGAAGAGGAGCCCATGCAACTGGGCAGAGTTGCGGTCAACTCTGCAGAGCGCCAACGTCGCCTGCGATCCAGGTCTTGCTTCTATTGTGGCAAACCTGGCCACCAGATCGCCTCATGTCCCATCCGCCCAAAAGAATAGGCTCGCCAGTTAAACTGGGCGTACTGACGAGCCCTATCATACCCTGCCATGCAGCCCAGAATCGCCTGGTTTTCAAGGCCACTCTCCTGTGGAGGGACAAGTCCGAAGTCTCGTCGGCCCTCATCGACTCTGGAGCCGACGCCAACTTCATGGACACCACCTTCGCCCAGAGGGCCGGCATCCCCACGGAGCTTCTACCCTCTCCCATTACTGCCTTCGCCTTAGACGGTCGGAGTCTGGGGTTAGTGACCCACTCCACCGTTCCCTTACAGCTCGTCCTTTCCGGCAATCATCGGGAGAGCATTCAACTCCTCCTCATCAATTCTAAACAATCAGCCATAGTTTTAGGGCAGACCTGGCTCCGTCTCCATAACCCGCACATCGACTGGCAGGGCGGACGCATCCTGGCGTGGAGTGGCCACTGCCTGGCTAGCTGTCTCCGCTCCGCTCTTCCCCCTCCGGGGTCCAAGAATCCCAGCACCAACCTACCCGAACCCGATATGTCCACCGTTCCCAAGCAATATCACGACCTCGGTCTCACCTTTTCGAAATCACGTGCTCTGTCCCTACCTCCTCACCGCCCTTACGATTGTTGTATTGATCTGCTGGCGGGAGCCAAACTTCCGTCCGGCCGTCTCTACAGTCTGTCGGGACCAGAGAAACTCGCCATGGAGGAGTATATCCATGAGTCCCTCGCCTCGGGCATCATCCGTCCCTCCTCTTCTCCGGTTGGTGCTGGGTTCTTTTTTGTAGGGAAAAAGGACGGCTCACTACGGCCCTGCATCGACTACCGGGGACTCAATTCCATCACCATCCGCAACAAATATCCTCTCCCCCTCATTAACACTGCTTTTGAACCCCTCTCGCAGGCCGTCATTTTTACCAAGCTCGACCTCCGTAATGCGTACCACTTGGTGCGCATACGGGAGGGGGATGAGTGGAAGACTGCCTTCAATACCCCGTTGGGCCACTATGAGTACCTGGTGGTCCCTTTCGGCCTTACTAACGCCCCGGCAGTCTTCCAGGGCATGGTGAATGACGTACTGCGAGACCTATTGGGTAAGACTGTTTTTGTTTACATTGACGACATTTTGATTTTTTCTAAGTCCCCTCAGGAGCACATTCTCCATGTCCGGGAGGTTCTCCAGCGGCTCCTCGAGAACCAGCTCTTCGTCAAGGCGGAGAAGTGCTCCTTCCACGTCTCTTCAGTCCCGTTCCTCGGCTTCATTATTGAGGAGGGCAGTATCCGGGCGGATCCGGTCAAAGTCAAGGCGGTGACGGAATGGCCCCAACCCACCTCTCGTAAGCACCTACAACAATTCCTTGGTTTTGCTAATTTCTATCGTCGTTTTATCCGTAATTACAGTGTCATTGCTGCCCCCCTTACCAAACTTACCTCCACTGCTTTTTCTTTCTGTTGGAACTCCGAAGCCCAGCGTGCTTTTGAACAGCTCAAAACACGGTTTTCCTTAGCCCCTATTCTTTGCCACCCTGATCCCTCCCGCCAATTTACGATTGAGGTGGATGCCTCCGACACCGGCGTGGGGGCCATTCTGTCCCAACGTGCCGCCTTGGACAACAAACTCCATCCCTGTGCCTTTTTCTCCCGGAGGCTGTCCTCCGCTGAGCGAAATTATGATGTCGGGGATCGGGAGCTTCTTGCCATTAAGCTGGCTCTTGAGGAGTGGCGCCACTGGCTGGAGGGGGCAGGTACCCCCTTTGTTGTTTTAACTGACCACCAAAATTTAATTTATTTAAGGTCTGCTAAGAGGCTGAATGCTAGACAGGCTAGGTGGTCACTTTTCTTTGCTCGGTTCAATTTTTCGTTATCCTATCGCCCCGGTTCCCGCAATATTAAGGCGGATGCCTTATCCCGTGTGTTTTCCCTTCCCTCCAGTCCTGCTGACCCCGAACCCATTCTTCCAGCGTCCTGTATGGTGGCTGCGGTCTCCTGGAGGATTGAGGAGATCGTGAGGTCCGCCCAGACTTCCCACCCTGACCCCCGTAATAACCCTAACCCCTCCCTGTTTGTTCCCGACTCCGTCCGCTCCCAGGTCCTTGAGTGGGTTCACGCCTCCTGCCTGGCGTGTCACCCAGGTGTTGCCAGAACGACCACCCTCGTCAGGAGGAGCTTTTGGTGGCCCACCCTCAAGGAGGATACCCGTGCTTTTGTCCTGGCCTGCCCAGTATGCGCCAGGAGCAAGGCTTCCCACCAGCCTCCCTCTGGTCGTCTCCTTCCCCTCCCTGTCCCGGGCCGTCCTTGGAGCCACATTGGGGTGGATTTTGTAACCGGTCTGCCGTTGTCAGAGGGCAACTCTGTCATTCTGACAATTGTGGATCGGTTCTCCAAGGCGGTTCACTTCATTCCCCTCCCCAAGCTCCCGTCCGCCCTCGAAACGGCGGAGCTCCTGGTGGTACATGTGGTCAGGCTGCACGGGATCCCATCCGATATTGTGTCGGATCGTGGGCCCCAATTCTCCTCCCAGGTCTGGAAGGCGTTCTGTGTAGCCCTGGGGGCCTCGGCCAGTCTGTCGTCTGGCTTCCATCCCCAGTCGAACGGCCAGGCAGAGAGGGCGAACCAGGACCTGGGGGCCGCCCTGCGGTGCGTCACGGCTCGCAATCCCGCCTCCTGGAACCGTTTCCTCCCCTGGGTGGAGTACTCTCACAACTCCCTTAAGAGTACCTCCACCGGGTTATCCCCTTTCGAGTGCTCGTTAGGGTACCAACCCCCTCTCCTGTCGGTCCAGGAGGCCGAGGTAGCAGTCCCCTCTGTCAAAGCCCACATCCTCAAATGCAAGCGCATTTGGAGGCTTGCACGCACCGCACTCCTACGTTCCAATTCCCGGTCACAGCGTCTGGCGGACCTGCACAGGACCGCAGCCCCCAAGTACAGGGCCGGTCAGCAGGTCTGGCTGTCCACGTCCAACATTTCCCTTCCCTCCTCCTCTAAAAAACTTCGGCCCCGGTTCATTGGTCCCTTCCCTGTTGTATGTCTTGTCAACCCAGTTTCCGTCAAACTCTCCCTCCCTGCCTCCCTCAAAGTTTACCCCGTTTTTCATGTTTCCCAAATTAAGCCTGTCGCCTCCAGCCCCCTCAGTGCCCCTACCCTCCCTCCTCCACCTGTCCGGGTCATCAACAACGCCCCGGCCTACACGGTGGACCGCATCATCGACATCCGCCGTAAGGGTCGGGGTTTCCAATACCTCGTGGACTGGGAGGGGTATGGTCCTGAGGAGCGGTCATGGCTCCACAGGGGCCTCATCCTGGATCAATCACTGATCCAGGATTTCCACAGTCGCTTCCCATCCAAGACCAGGCCGCCAGGTACGCCAGGTGGCGTACGTTGAGGGGGGGGTACTGTAATGTTCCGCTCCCTTCCTATCCGTTTTCCGTGTTTTCCTGTTTTCCCTCCGTGTCATGTTGGATCCCTTTGTCCGTGTTTTCCCCGCTGCTGCGGACTAGGCGTGTCCTTCCCTGTCTTGTTCGTCTGGTTGTTTTGTCTTACTTCCGCCTTTCACTCCCTCCCCCTCGTTGCATGCATTGCCTCACCTGGTGTCTTGCAATCACTCCCGGTTTATGTTCACACCTGTACCGTATTTAGTCCTGTCAGTTAGCTCACTATATAGTCTTTCGGCTGGCTGCCAGTCGGCGCCAGTTCGTTAACTATCGTCACTTGGTGTTAGTGCTCGACTCGTTATCTGGTCTCCCTGCGTGAACTATTCGCTTAGTTGTGGAATGTGTTTCCCGTGCAGCTTAAGTTCTTCGCAAAACTACGGATTGGTAGTTTACCTCCCGCACAATTTCCTGTCATTTGGTGTAGCTAACCTGTTTCCCTTCTCCTCCATCTAACCCTGCACCCATTCTCCCGTGGCAGTGTTCGTTTTCCCCGTGTTCGTTGTGTGTGTTGCGGTACCTCCACCTCCAGCGCGTGTAGGCTCCGGGGTGATTCGTTACCTGGCTACCCTCCAGTTGTTCCTGTCCGACCGAAGAAACCACCCAGTTCTTCGGCGCCGGCTCCTGGAGCTCTGGAGACAGTCAGCTACTTACGGACCTACCGCAGCTGCGCCACATCACTCTGTCCTGCCGTGCTACATCAAACCACCTGACTTCCAAATCCGGCACCTCCGTGAGAACCTCCCGGTCTTTCCCGTGCCTTCCCTTGCACTAACCCCCCTCTGTTGTTTTGTTTCTCTATACCGGTGCAGTCAGTCCGGTCCAGTTCCTGCCCTGCCATAGTGAGTCGCTCCCCTGCCAGTTCCAGTCCAGTCCAGGCGTGAGTTGTACAAACTACTCGCTCAAGGTCCAGTTCCGGTTTGGAACATTCCGTTTCATACACGGATTCCTGTGTGGACCTCCCGTTCCAGTCCAGTCCAGTTCCGGTTTGGAACATTCCGTTCCAGAACCCGATTCCCGTGTGGACCTCCCGGTCCAGTTCCAGTCCAGTCCAGTTCCGGTTTGGAACATTCCGTTCCAGTACCCGATTCCCGTGTGGACCTCCCGGTCCAGTTCCAGTCCAGTCCAGTTCCGGTTCGGAACATTCCGTTCCTGAGCCAGATTCCCGTGTGGACCACCCGGTCCAGTTCCAGTCCAGTCCAGTTCCGGTTTGGAACAGTCCGTTCCAGATCCTCCAGTCCAGCTCCGGCTTGGAGCAGCCCGCCCCGGGCTTCCAGGCGCAAGACCTCTGTACATTCTGTGTTTGCCTTTCCTGTACAGTGTTGGGACTACCCCAACACTTAATTTATTAAAAACACCCCTTTGTGAAATCTGTCTCCTGGTCGTTGCACTTGGGTTCGTCCCGTAACAGATACGTAACAGCGGTGCTCCGTTGGCTCGCCTGTAAAATGTTTCTTCCCCCCTGGGGAGATCGGGCGTTTACCTCCTTTATGTTCTGCATGTGACTGCCTGCTTATGGAAGTAGCCACGGATCGTTATCTCTGTTCCTTCGCCTCCTATACCAATAGGTATTAGTTTTCTGTGTTTGCTGTGTGTTTTGTTTGTGCCATTGTGCTACTCGCCTGTTCTTATGCGTCTCGTTATCGAGACAGGGCGTTCTATTTCCTGCTCATTTTTTAGTTACTTAGCTTGTAGAAGTATGGGGTAGCAGTTCTTTGTTCCCTTTCGCCTTGTTGGGTTTTCTTGTTGTGAAACCAGGCGTTAGTTTCTTCTACTCTGTGGTATGTAACAGTGAGCCGGTCTGTAGCTGTGGTGTGTGTGTGTGTTCGTTGTATTGTCTCCTCCCTTATCTGCGGGGTTTCCCGCCTTAGTGGCCCTAGGGCTTTAAGAATCCCCTTGCTGCGTTTGGCTCCTCCTTCCTCACACGTCACGCCCCATTACACTGTCAACTGTGGGACCTTATATAGGCAGGTGTTGGCAATCCCCAATCATGTCCAATCAATTGAATTTATCACAGGTGGACTCCAATTAAGTTGTAGAAACATCTCAAGCAGTATCAGTGGAAACAAAATGCACCTCAGCTCACTTTTGGGTGTCATATCAAAGGGTGTGCACACTTGTGTACATATGATATTTTACATTTAGATTTTTAATAAATTAGCACAAATGTCTAAAAACCTGTTTTTACTTTGTCATTATGGGCTATTTTGTGTAGAATTTTGAGATAAAAAATTAACTCAATCTATTGTAGAATATGTCTGTAACATAATAAAATGTGGAGAAGGTGAAAGGGGTGTGCAGACTTTCCGGCTTGACTGTATGTGATCACTAAGCAACCCCCATGATACGGCCCTTTTGATTTATCTGCTGCGTTTCACACAGACGAGTGTACGGAAGCATTTTTGGCACCTCCCACAAACAATGCAGTATGAAACCTGTTTGACCACTTCTATTATAATTGTGTTGCACGATTCAACAAGTAAAAATGCATTCAAAGTTGTATAGAGATGTATTCAAGCTTACAGCAGCATGTCCTTCGCCAGCTCATCCAGATCAGTGATCCGAAGCAACAGCAAAGGCCTCTGCTTCATATTCTCAGGAAGGTTTTTTCCATGTGAGGAAAATGATAAGTTCGCCCCCTGTTGCACAAGAAGAGTAATTACCATACATACCTTCTGTCTTTAACAGAATTGTCTGCTCCTTTATGTGAAAGCCAAAGGCAGATTTCCACATGAGCTGACCGTGTAGTTAAGTCTAAATCTAGACTCCTTAGGGATTAACACTCTCTGGGTTTATTCCAATCGCTTATTTTTACTCCTTGCATCCTTTCCTCGTGCCCTGTCCTCGCTCCTTAGCTCCGCCCAATGGAGGATGCGAGGGAAGGATGCAAGGATCAGATACGAGGATGGAGGAAACGAGGCAACATGCATTAGGCAAATGGAACGTCCTTGCTCAATCAAGTGTCAGCGTCATATTATGCTCACGTGCTTAACTATAATGCTTTTAACTTATTTTTTCATGAATAAACGGTTATAAACAATGAGTTTCATTATGGATTAGCGCTTTATAATAAATGGAAAGGAACGGTAAAATTTAATTTGTGTAGGGGTGTGCCTGCGACATGGCAGATGTGAAGAGTGGTGGATAATTTATACATGTCATGCGTTCCGAAAAAAGGCTTCCGCAAAGGCTACGCTTGTGTTTCCTCACTGAAGCAATCTCCGGGAGCCAGCTCGTTCCCCACTCCTCGCTCCTCCGAGGAGCACTTAGCGGTTTGGAATGTCCTTAAAGATGGCGAACCTCGATCGATTTCCGGGTCAGGCGAGGACAGAGGAGAAGAGGACGGATAAAATAAGCGATTGGAATCCACCCTATGACAGGGATGTATGTAGGTTTTTGCTGCCACCAGCTACCAATTATTTAACTAGCCCAATCATTTACATGATCTGATATTTTAGCTACATTCAGCAATATGAACAGCAGCTCTTGTGCCTGTTAAGCATGTATTGTAGCGTTTTATTGTGATCTCATTCACAAGTTAATCGGTGTTGGTGTATATGACTAATTAGCTTATTGAGCCTGGGTAACTGGTGGCAGCAAAAACCGGCATACAGGTGGAGTTGCCCATCCCTGCTCTACGACGTGTTTAGCTGTCTAAGTGTCTATGCATACAGATGGAGTTGCCCATCCCTGCTCTACGACGTGTTTAGCTGTCTAAGTGTCTATGCATACAGGTGGAGTTGCCCATCCCTGCTCTACGACGTGTTTAGCTGTCTAAGTGTCTATGCATACAGGTGGAGTTGCCCATCCCTGCTCTACGACGTGTTTAACTGTCTAAGTGTCTATGCATACAGGTGGAGTTGCCCATCCCTGCTCTACGACGTGTTTAGCTGTCTAAGTGTCTATGCATACAGGTGGAGCTGCCCATCCCTGCTCTACAACGTGTTTAGCTGTCTAAGTGTCTATGCATACAGGTGGAGCTGCCCATCCCTGCTCTACGACGTGTTTAGCTGTCTAAGTGTCTATGCATACAGATGGAGTTGCCCATCCCTGCACTACGACGTGTTTAGCTGTCTAAGTGTCTATGCATACAGGTGGAGTTGCCCATCCCTGCTCTACGACGTGTTTAGCTGTCTAAGTGTCTATGCATACAGGTGGAGCTGCCCATCCCTGCTCTACGACGTGTTTAGCTGTCTAAGTGTCTATGCATACAGGTGGAGTTGCCCATCCCTGCTCTACGACGTGTTTAGCTGTCTAAGTGTCTATGCATACAGGTGGAGTTGCCCATCCCTGCTCTACGACGTGTTTAGCTGTCTAAGTGTCTATGGATACAGGTGGAGTTGCCCATCCCTGCTCTACGACGTGTTTAGCTGTCTAAGTGTCTATGCATACAGGTGGAGCTGCCCATCCCTGCTCTACGACGTGTTTAGCTGTCTAAGTGTCTATGCATACAGGTGGAGCTGCCCATCCCTGCTCTACGACGTGTTTAGCTGTCTAAGTGTCTATGCATACAGGTGGAGCTGCCCATCCCTGCTCTATGATATGTTTATAATCTGTCTATGATCTGTCTATGAGTTGTCTATGAGCTGTCTATGCATACTTGCCACATAGAAATCATGAATGCTGTACTGCGTCCCCATCCTTCTTCCACACTCATGTCTGTAACACCCCTTGGGAATGAAGGGAAGGGCGTTTGTCCTGACAAATAAGAGATGAAACTCATTTATATTGATGCCGACAAAACTGTTTGTCATCCTGCAGTCCAACTGACTGGAACACAGCAATACCTGTTTTTGCCAAAGTGCCGGTATTCGTAAACGGTCAGCGTTTTATCGTAAGCGAAGAAAAAACCGATGAGCTCCCTGCTTGCATCTCGTCCATTCCTACAGACAAAACAAAATGTGGTCGTTACTGGTGTAGCTAATGACAATTTGGATATGGGTTTTTGCACTTGTGTTCACACATTCGTCGTTCTGGACAAGAGTGTCTGCTAAATTCTGTACAGTAACTGCATATGTGAACATTACATAAATGTTTAAATTTGCATTCAACATGAATTCCTGGTGAGAACTGAAATATTAAACTGAAAAGATGCCGTTTTTCCTTTATTTACAGCGCTAAACTTATGAATGTAAATATTGTTTGAATCAATATTTCACCACGGAAGCATTCCTGCAATCATTACCTTGATAAAATTCTGGCATCAAAGCGCAGCTTGTTTGACAACAAATTCTCAGTTAAAGCTGACCTGGTTTTCACTCTGTGGAATAACAAAAAGCTTTTCATAGCTCAATCTGTGAAACACACAGCACAGTTTAATCCTGGTTTCCTGCTCTAGTGTCTCCCACACTTCCCTCTACAAGTGTCGATTTACAAATCCAATGGCTGATGCAGTACAAAAACTAACAGAAAACCTCCAGATCTTTAAAGGGTAACTACACTCTAGATCACTTTTTCCCCCCCGCTGTAAACGTGTTATAATGAAACTATTCATTCATGCATTCTGTTATTTCTGTTATATCTGACTTAGGTCAGTTAGGATCACAACTTTATTTTAAGAATGTGAAATGTCAGAATAATAGTAGAGAGAATGATTTATTTCAGCTTTTATTTATTTCATCACATTCCCAGTGGGTCAGAAGTTTACATACACTCATGTTAGTATTTGGTAGCATTGCCTTAATTGTTTAACTTGGGTCAAACGTTTCGGGTAGCCTTCAACAAGCTTCTCACAATAAGTTGCAAGCCTCACCCTTTTTCCTCCAAACATAACGATGGTCATTATGGCCAAACAGTTCAATTTTTGTTTCATCAGACCAGAGGACATTTCTCCAAAAAGTAAGATCTTTTGCCCCATGTGCAGTTGCAAACTGTAGTCTGGCTTTTTATGGAGGTTTTGGAGTAGTGGCTTCTGCCTTGCTGAGTAGCTTTTCAGGTTATGTCGATATAGGACTTGTTTTACTGTGGATATAGGTACTTTTGTATCTGTTCCCTTCAGCATCTTCACAAGGTCCTGTACTGTTGTTCTGGGATTGATTTGCACTTTTCGCACCAACGCATGATGTTCATGTCTAGGAGACAGAATGTGTGGTCCCATGGTGTTTATACTTGCGTAATATTGTTTGTACAGATGAAAGTGATACCTTCAAGCATTTGGAAATCGCTCCCAAGGATGAACCAGACTTGTGGAGGTCCACAATTTTCTTTCTGATTTCTTTTGATTTTCCCATGATGTCAAGCAAAGAGGCACTGAGTCTGAGTTTGTAGGTAGGCCTTAAAATACATCCACAGGTACACCTCCATTTGACTCAAATAATGTAAATTAGCCTATCAGAAGTTTCTAAAGCCAAGACATAATTTTCTGGATTTTTTTGTGTTTAAAGGCACAGTCAACTTAGTGTATGTAAACTTCTGACCCACTGGAATTGTGATATAGTGAATTAAAAGTGAAATAATCTGTCTGTAAACAATTGTTGGACAAATTACTTGTGCCATGCACAAAGGAGATGTCCTAACTGACTTGCCAACACTATAGTTTGCTTACATTAAATCTGTGGAGTGGTTAAAAATTAGTTTTAATGACTTCAACCTGTATGTAAACTTCAACTGTACCTCTACGTCATATGGATAATTGTTGTCGCCCACAACGGAAAAAGCCGGCACCTGATTGGTTAGACCCGCTATGTTACTTTCGTTTCGCCTCCACGTTTTTAAACAGGAACAATGTGGCTTCCTGTTCAATTCTCTTATTCCACCTAAATAGTCCACTAAAATATGTTTCTGAAAATATTTGAGGTGAGTAATAGGCCATGCAGTTGCTGAATCTTGATTCATATTTGATGTTTGATCCGAGTTATATGAAATCATTTGTACAATGTATGTAAATTTATGCAAATGACAATGGACACAGCTCCTCCGCCCCCACCCATCTCCCTCGCTCACCCCACAAAGTATTTTTCTAAATTATGTAGTAGGCAGAGACAGGCTGAGACAGTGGGTGTAGTTACTCTTTAAAACAAAAGGCTAAAAACCCTCCTACGCAGAATTAAAAAAAAATAGTCATCCAGACATTTTAAGTTTAGAAGTTATGAATACTCACTTTGTCTCATGAAGTGTCCTCCTTCTGAATCGCAGTGGCACAGAGCCAGTATCAGCTGGTGAGGTATGCTGCTCGGACCGGGCCCAGTTCTGATCCGGGTCACTTATGACTGCCCTGCGGGGTTCATTTTCCACATATTTTAATGCAGATTCAGATCAAGAAGTCGGTTTGAACTAGCGAGTTTGAGACAGTCTGCTGAGGGCCTTTGTGGTTCCTGAGATTCAACATCAACGGACGGATCCACTCAGCCAGCTTGCTATATAAACAGTCATTTAAATTTTGTAACAGGCTTTACTTGTCATTCTTATATTCCTATCTGGAGTTTTGATCTGAGCTGGGCTTTATAGAAAAATTTAAAAAAACTATGGAGCTGCATTATCTCCATCTTTCACATTCCATCTTTCTGACAATCTTTTCAAACTTTATTCACACTGGAGTCTTAACTATCCAAACATCCGATTTCAATCTCACCTGGACAGCTGGTCCACCATAACCTGCTCCACCACAGCTTCCTTCCTTCGAAGAACAGCAAGGTCCTCCTGAGAAAAAACAAACAAACAAACAAACCATCCAGCCTTTTTTGTTTTACAAGTTACTTGTAGAATCACCAATTTCACCAGATTTATCAGCCGGGCCTCCAGTGGTCGAGCCCCCTCATAAAGGCGGGGACGTGGCTGTAACACACTCACCACCTCCAGCTTCCTCTGGCTGTGCTGGGGGGTGTAGGGCTTGCTGGTGTAGCACTGCTGTACCAGGGCCCTCCCGTCCTGAGAGGTCAGATCCTCCTCACAAACAGACGACTGCAGGGGACACGGGAAGACCAGGGTGAGTGTGAGAGAGAAGGCTGGGGGGCTCCTTAATCTTTCACATGTTAAATATCCACCTGAACTACAGACAGATACGACGCAACAGCACCCGCCCGTGCACAAAAATACAACGTAACAGAGATGTGTTATGTTGTTTATTCTACTTACTACATCTTACTATATCTCTTCCAATTATACTAATAGTTATTAAGCAGTAAATGCCTAATAATACGACAAACCGCTTTTTAAAAATGTTTTTTTTTAAATGTGTTCAGCAACAAAAATAAAGGGAATGCTCAGAATAAAATAATGTAAGCGTCATTGCAAGTTGTAAATGAAAGGTATAACTAAAAAGTGCTTTAACCTGCTGGGCTTGGTGGCAGGGCTGCTGCTCTCTCTGGCTGTGCAGTCTGAAGCTGTCCCGGAGCTCTTCCTGGTACTGCAGGTACTGCTTCCTGTGTCTCTCTGAGGGAGGGGGCAAGTCTTCCGGGATCACCTTCTCCTCTTCCCATGGCGGGGGCTTAATTACACACACCCACAAAAAAAGAAGAAGAAGACGCCTGTGAAGATTAAACATTTAATCGCTCCCAATTAAAAATCTTGAGCTTTGATCTTTGTGGAGTGTCCTTGAACGTTGAGTAACACGTCTGAGATTGTGTTATAATTTTATAACAGTTTTTTCCCACTAATAGTTTGTTATCCTCCCCTTATATATCATGCATTTTTTCAATTACTGTCAGAAGGTGACACCTCCTCATACTTATTTGATATTCTGTGGATGTTTAAATGGGTCTGCAGTTTGTACATAAGCTGCCAATTTAACATACTATAGTTTGTCGAAAAGTTTTTTTTGCCCACAACACTCCGTTTGAAAAAATGATGACTCATTCTTGTCATTCAGTGAAATGATGCAAGCGTAATAGGCCCTTACTTGTGTTTGTGTGTGTTGGCCATTTTGACGATTTCCACAGTGTTCAGAGATGTATAAATGACATATCATACCCAATCCAAAAGAAATGTTACCTTTTTGCCTATTGGTGCTTTCTTGAAGGGATTCATTGCAGTCTGTTAAAAAATGTAAAGATGTAAAATTGAGAACAGATAAACCTATATAACCAAATCATCACAGCAGCAACACAGAAATAAACAGGCTACTTACTGGCAAACATCTTGCAGCTGAATGATTTAAATAAGTCTATGGGGGGGGAAAAGTACAAATATATAAATAGCAGAATCCAGACTTGTGAATATCCCATTGGGATTTGTGTTTATCCAGATAATTATAAGAGCTCAAACCTGGTGGACGCGTGCAGAAATCGCAGGCCCCCAGCTCAGAGTGGAAGAGGAGTCGGGGGTACCAACACGAAGTTGTCTCTCACTTTCCGGAACATACCAGCCATCCTGATTAGGATTGTGATAAGGAACAGATGCTTCGAGTAGCCAACAATGTAACGCAAGGTGTTCACATTTCAGGGATACAGGGATATACAGGGATGCCTGTTGCATGTTTACATATGTACATCACTCGGGAAATCCCCCAAAAAAAGCACTTTAAGAGCTTAGTAAGAGAAGCAATATCCTTGCACCAAATATTCTCACCTCTTCCTCCCAATCGCCAAGTTTGCCCAGATTTAACGGAGGCACTCTGCAATTAGGAAATTACATTCATTTACATCTTCACCACAATTTATATACATAGACTATTAAAGTATGTACCAGGTTGTAATAGTAATCTGAAGTAAATACAAATACCCAAAATATTGTCTACATATCGTGCATCGACTGTAAACTTTCAAAATGAAATGGTGTCGGTCTGTGAAGTTCTCATCGGCATAGCTCTGGCAAAGCCCATAGACATCAACAACCTACGTTTGCGTTGTTGAATGGACTTGAGACATAGAGGCACGGGACGTGACAGTGTCGTGTATGTGCGCATTAAGAATAGTCCAAAATAACAGTGCAAATTATTATCAATCTTTTTTATCGTTCTGGAGATGTCTTTGCATTTAACTATACTGTCAACAAAAAAGTGCATGCATCTCTAGCCTATGTGTACCCACGCATATATGTAGTGCAAGTGGGAGAATTTTTTTAAACGGTCAAACTTACTCTGCCGGACGCTGGCCAACTGTTGATTCATTGTTATGACGCTGGATGAAGAGAGATTATTAAATCAGAAGTATTCTTCCCTGGCTAAAACCAAAAACCATATCTTCGACAAAGAAATATTTCGAGTTAATTAGTAAGTTAGGCCTAATAGAGGCGAATGTATTTTTGCCCATACTGAAGCCTTTCCGTGAACGGAACAACGAACCTGTGCTTTCCGTCGAAATTGATGCTGTCCTCTTGGTGTGGTCGGTATTCGTTTAATTTTAAAATCCAAATCCATTTTTCACTAAATATATAATTAGGCCTACCTATATTTCAAACAGTTAATATGCTCATAACTTCATAACTTTTATGTTTGAACACTCTATAAGGACGGAAGGTTCCCTCCGACTCCGCCTCTCAGACTGGTTACCATGGTTTCATAAACAGTCCAAGCTGATTACCGTACTGCACGCAAGCGAGCTCTATCCTTTTCATCCCGACAAAATATAATTTATTATATAAAAGCTTGATTTTTATAGAACATTTCAATTAATATAACGTTAGGCTATACGTGACAACGTTTTCAGAACATTATTGAAATTAATGATCAAAATATGATTGCTTCTGCATGCAATTCTCGTTTCATTTACTTTGCAGCTACGCTCACACACGAGTTTAATTCTGTGACTTTTTATTTAAAAATCAAACATTAATTACTAAAATGAAAATAAAGGATAAATAAAAATAATATGCAGCATACACATATGAAAGCATAGTGAATATTCCATTTAATAATTACGTTAAAACAGTGGCTAGCTATAGTGATATAATTTCTCCTGTACGGACCATTTCTAAATTAAGCTGTGTTTCACTTATGCGAGAAAGAAAGAAAGAAAGAAAGAACGAAAAAAAAAACTGTTGTCGGTCAGCACGACAGCCCCAAAGAGAGTCACCCGAAGTTTGATGAACATAAATAACTGCTTCATGTAACTGCGAGTTTATGTCGGAGGATGGCGCAGTACCACTGGTATCCCCCCGTGATCAAGCAAGACAATGTCAGTTGACACAGTAGTTGCTTATGAGGTGTAGCCTATGTATGGTCTTTGAATTATAAATACATATTTTACATTCTTTTTGCTGGCAAAGTAATTCAAAGTAACAACACAAATCATATATGAGTTTGTGTGCACATGCGCAGTTGAGTTTTAAAATGTTCTAATGATTGGTTAGCCGATTGGAACTAAAGGTTGTGATGCATTTCTTTACCCAAAGCCAATAAAACTACAAAACTACAAAAAAAAAATCTAAATCTCTTTTTTTTAAAATCAGATACTACTCTTTCAATTAATTATTTTTGGACAGATTAGCTGAAATGATAAGAGGGGAAAAGGGAAACCTGGGTGGGTCAGTGGGTGGGTCTCAACATTGCCAGCAGACTTCAGCAGTACGGGGGAGGGAGATAACAGTCAGTGTCTCTCTGACCTGGGAGAAGACAACACCGTATGAGCACAGGAAAACAAAAGGAATTCAAATTATTTCTAATTTGGCTTCGTTGCTGTTAAAAAAAAGCGGGTGAACCCACAAGTTGTGCAATTTCCAGAAAGTGGACGTGTATCACAAAAGGGACTAACATCTCCTACAGACCTACAGAAGAGCCACCGTGGTCATTGGTCGTGGTCGCGTTTGGTCTCAGGTCGAGGCTACACCAGTGGTTCTGACCATGACTCGGCTGATGACTCAGATGCTGGGTCTCTTAGTTCTGATTGGCTTGATTGCTCGCGGGCGTTCTGCCGAGGAGGGCAAGCTACCTGACATCACCAATCAAACCTTCATTGGCATGTGCGTCAAGGCACACAACAGCCATCGCTCCAGCGTGAACCCCACTGCAAGTGACATGCGGTACATGGTAACGTACGCAAGAGGTTTCCTTTTTCCGTCCCCTCAGTGTCACAGAGGATTTGAGTTGTTGCAAAGGATGCTTAAAACATTTATCTGGCTCCATTGCTGTAACATTGTGAAAATGTAGGCTACTGTTACCATGGAGAGGTGAGGACAGGGTGAGATTACTGTAACATCAGGCCGTAAAGGTAGAAAGTGGATGAGTTAATATGAAAACTTCGTACTACTTTCCTCCCCAGAGGAAATGAATTTGCTATTTCTAGTTGCTACCGCTTCCTTGTTGTATTCGGTTCAGATAGTTCCTGTTTTTTACGATTGCTTTGACTCATTTTGCACAACAGAGTTTCAATGGGCAAAACTCTTAACACAGAATGCTATACTGCTCATTTTGCGTTCAAAAGGTAATATAGCATGCAAAATAAAAATACCAGTGTCAAATCAGAGACTATTATATGCAAAAGTTTATCACAGCACCAGAACATTAGATATTTCAAACAATTAAGTTAAATCGTTGCTGCATTTTCAATATACAACAGTCATCGTGAAATAATGCTGCCAAACACAATATCCTTCTGATAAAAAAAGAGTTTGAAAGTGTTCATTGGTCATAACTTAAAATGCCATACTCCTAATCTTGGGCTCAAAATCATATATAGCATGCACAATAGAAACAACTGAACCAAATTAGATTGTATTTCATGCTCAAGTTTATCATAGTGTCAGAACAGTGGATATGTTCATCGTTAAAGTTTAATTATTGGTGCATTTTAAAATACAACGGCCATTATCAAACAAAATTACTTGTTACCAAAAAAGACTATGCAATGGTCATTTCCTCATAAGTACTTGAAATTATGTACAGGAAGCATGATAGACTGCAGTTTTGCGCTTGTGTTTTTATGAAAGACAAACAAAATATTAGATTAGATTATGTGAAGTTTAATCATTAAAGAAAAATCATACAGTAATGCAGTACTGTAAACTCAACTGTATTGTACAGTAAAAACAAAAACAACAGTAAAAACAAAAAAAATCCTGCTCAGAAAAACTCCTCGATGGGGTTCAGAAAGGCGGAGTAAGGTGAACAGAATTGTGATCGGAACTCTGGATGGGCTGTAAAGCAGTCTCGCACAGCCAATGCACGATGGAAGTTTTCCCAGACAATGATAAACACCATCTGAGCATTTGGCTGTACGAGACAGTTGTACAGCCCATCCAGAAAATGTATGAGGCGCACGGAGTTGTATGCCCCCAGCAGAGGGTCACGAGCCTCAACTCCATTGCGGGAAATGGCAGCGCACATTGAGATGTTGGCTCCACGCTGTCCTGGAACTTCAACAGTGGCCCTCTGCCCAATTACATTCCAGCCCCGACACCGGCGCTTGCAGAGATTAAATCCTGCTTCATCCACATATATGATCTCATGCTGCTCTGCTCCAGCATCAATGTCCATCATGCTCTGAAATCTAAAACACATGAGCATTACAGAGATAAAAAATATACCAATGCTTTACTGTATGTACAATATGCAAAACAAGGTTATTTCTATGCACCATATTGTAGCGCTTTCCAAATATCAATAAACTTGAATAGGCTACATTACAATTGATTAGGGCCAGGTGCTTTTCCTCATTGAACATGTTGCACAGGCTGACCAATCAGGGATGGATGTGTGTGGGCCTGCCCATTGGTCTCAGGGCCGGGTCTAGGCAAACTAGGCATGTACAGTACCTATTACCTATATACTGTATATTTGTGCTGAATAGACCCCCTGGCGAAATTGGACCCTAGGCACATGCCTAGTTTTCCTAGATCCAGCCCTGAGACCAATGGGCAGGCCCACACACATACGTACATAATCCTTATGTGATGTCTAGGGATAATTCAATTCAATTCAATTCAATTTTATTTGTATAGCGCTTTTTACAGAGAACTGTCACAAAGACGCTGCACAGGGAAACAGAAGGAAAATTGAGCAAAAAAACCAGGCCTTAGCCCCCAACCAGCAAAATGAGGTAAAAAACTCCCCGGTAGGGGAGAAAAAACACTGAACAGTGGCGAGAAAAAACTCCCCAGTGGGAAGAAATCTCGGAAGGAACCTGGCTAGAGAGGGGGTGCCCATCCTTCGCTGGCCGGCCCGGTTTAGACTAAAGGTGGACTGAATGGTAATAGTCAATTCAATAATCAGTTCAATCATCAGTTCAAAGGGGGCGGGGTGATGCATGTTAACCAGTTAACCAGTCTACACATTTATAGAGGATGGGTCGCTAAAGTATTCGCTACTGTAGTATTGCAACATTGCTATACACATACCTGAACATATTCCACCCTCAAAGTCTTCACCCTATCTTCATTCCTTTGTCAAGGCACCAAGTAAATTTGTTTCATTGTGATTTGTTGCTTTTTCAAAATTCTCCCAATTGTTGTTAGGCTGATTGTGTGGATGTTTAGGAAGATTCCGTTATCGGCGAGAATCTGTTGCTGTATTTCTTTTATTCGTATATCGTTTCTTTGCACCGCCATGTCTACTAGTGCCCTCTCCTGCTGGGCAGAGAGAAGACGGCCACGTCCTCCACCTGGTTGTGCTCTTTCAGTTCTAAAGTACAGTAAAGATAACAATTACAACAAAGATAATTCACACCCACACTTTAGTATTTATGAAATATACTGTAACACAGACAGCAATATCAATTACTGTAATTTCAATATACAGTTACTGTACAGTAAATTAGTAAATTACTCATATTGACTTACCGATTATCATTCTTAAAAATTCTTATTATGGATGCCACAGTTGACCTTTTCAGGTTTGGCTGCACAACCCTCCCAGCTTGAGCCAGTGTTAGACCTCTGTTTACCACATGGTCGACAATAGTGACTCTAATTTCATTTGACACAACTGCTCTTCTGCCTCCTTGGCCACAACCGCGACCACGACCACGACCCCGCCCACAACCCTCTCCTTCGTTACCAACCTCAACCTCACCGACCTGCTCCATGTTGTCAGAAACTGCCATTCAGGTTTCTAAGCAGCCTTTTTTGTAGTGGTGAAGAGATTATCAATTGTGTTGCAATGCTACTCACCTGGGCAAGGTTGTTGGAAGTACTGAGACATAACTACATGACTACTCACCTGTTGAATTGATTTAGTGATCTGCATTTGTAGTAATAAGCATTTGAACATTGTTGTAATATTAGGTGGCTGTATTCTGAGAATGGAGCATATGACTTAAAGTTTGGCACTTTGTATTAACAGTTTTGCACTTTGTATGTCAGCATAGGATGTGGTGTCTTAGAGTAAGAATTCTGCTAGTCAGTTTAGCACTTTGTGTTAACAGTTTTACACTTTGTATGTCAGCATAGGATGTGGTGTCTTAGAGTATGAATTTTGAAAGTCAGTTTGGCACTTTGCATTTTGAGTTTTGTACATTGAAATTCTGCTGTGCAAAATGAGTCAAAGCAATTGTAAAAAACTGTAATATATAGTAACAGTTACAGTTTTTCTCAATTGCTAAAACACATTTCACAAAACATTTCACAAAACCCAAAACTCTAAACACAACACACTTTTCTAAAGCTACATAAACAAAACCACACCTTCTCTCTTCAAAACTCAAACTTTCACACCAAAACAGCTGCTCAAAGCCTGCAAAAATTTAAACACTATACGCATCATTACACACTACAACAAAACAACTGAAAACACAATGTTCAGTGTGTGAGAATGTTCTTTTTTTTCACAACTGCCAAAGCACATTTTTAGAAACCTTACAGTATCTGTTCTCAGAATATATCACTGTAGAGTATTGGGCATTCATAGATTTGTGTGTTTCATATGAACAGTATGTAAATCTACAGAAAATACAGTATGTACACTACTGTACTGTATCACAACTCAATGCAAACACTACAGAGGATCCATTACACACAACAATACTCATTGAAAACAATGTTCAGGGTGTGATGTTTTTTATTTATTTATGGAACTATACTATACTATACCACACACACACACACACACACACACACACACACACACACACACACACACACACACACACACACACACACACACACACACACACACACACACACACACACACACACACACACACACACACACACACACACACACACACACACACACACCACAATCATTGTGCGGCATCACGTCGTCGAGCTGGGTCGGCCCACAGGACCTCATCTACATCGCAGGCAATATTATCCCTTGCCAGGCAAGGGCTTTTATAGGTGTGGTCACATCATTTGCAACAAGTGTCTTCAATTTTGAGTCGTTATGTTTAATGAATGAAGCCAGGTGTGTTCATTGTGTTCAAATTTTGCTGACTGTGGCAAGCATTTTGCATCACATGAGCTTTAATTTGAGAATTTGAGCAGAGTTTTTTGCAACTTGTGTTTTAGCAAGACAAAATGTGTTTAGATTTATGAGAAAAGGAGGATTGTGTTTTGTGAATTGTGTCTTCATGTGAAATGTGTTTATGGTTTTGGCAAATGGGGGCTAGTTTTATTAAATGTGTTTAGAGAACTGGTCATTTGGTTTAGAGAATTGGCTTTTGTGTTTTAGCAATTGGGAAAAACTGTAATACAGTTACAATAACTTTATACTTTACTTTTTGTGAAATATTTTGTGAACACACATCATGAGTATGGCAAACGTGATATGAAATTTCCTTAAATGTGAAAAAGAAAGAAGCCATCACTGCATTGAACACCCCTGCCTAACAGTAGCAGAACAGCCTTTATATCCTACTAGCCCTGACCTGAAGGAATCAAACAATGTCTTTTTTTTATTCTGCACAGCACCGTTATATGCGGTTATGTGGAAATAGTCACAATGGCAGTAAGAAAAAGTTTTATGTTAAAAGAAATTTACGACACTGTTTTTTTTTCTTAGAAACAAACAATATGGATTGTGCCAGCACTAGTATAATTTTGAGCATACAGAAGAGAAAGATGTACAGTATGTTGATGTGCATATCATGGGTAAACTGATAAGAAACATATTCAAGCAGGATGGGTGGACACAGTCTGTGTTTTTATGATTCTACCCTTCAGGGAGACTGCAGTTTGTTTTCCTTCTGCCTGACATGTTATCAGATTCTGTTTGTTTTCCTTCTGCCTGACATGTTATCAGATTATGACTCTTCCCATTTTTGTAAAAATAATGGCTTGTTGCATTGTTGATGATAAGGCAATTTATGAAGTAACTACAATAAGTACTGACAACTACAACCGGTGACCTTCGTTCATGATGATATGAAGATGAAGATATTATTATTATTATTATTATTATTATTATTATTACCTAAGTACACTGCCTGGCCAAAAAAAAAGTCGCACACTCTAATATTTCTTTGGACCACCTTTAGCTTTGATTATGGCGCGCATTCATCGTGGCATTGTTTTTGACAACCTTATGCAACGTCACAACATTTATTTCCGTCCAGAGTTGCATTCATTTTTGGCCGAGATCTTGTATTGACGAAGGGAGAGTCAAACCACTCCATAAGGTCTTCTACAGCACATCCCAAAGACTTTCAATGGGGTTAAGGTCAGGACTCTGGTGGCCAATTCATGTGTGAAAATTATTCCTCGTGCTCCCTGAACCACTCTTTCACAATTTGAGCCCGATGAATCTTGGCATTGTCGTCCTGAAATATGCCCATTGATGGGATAACCTTGTCATTCAGTACATTCAGGTAGTCAGCTGACTTTATTTTATTGCTGCATAACATTGCTGAGCCTAGACCTGACCAATTGAAGCAACCCCAGATCATAACACTGCCTCCAGAGGTTTGTACAGTGGGCACTATGCATGACGGGGGCAACGGGGACTTTTTTTTTGGCCAGGCAGTGTATAATGCCTTATCCAGGGGTGCCTACCTTTTTATAATAATTATTCATTATATTTTCTGATGAAATTATGATAATCTACAAATGTGCTTATTCCACACATTATTACAATAGGCCCACATTATCAAACAGAAATATATCAAATTGAAATGAACTTATAAAGCTATATCATTAAGGTAAAATCCCAAAAAGATTTATGAACAAACAGAAACTGATCTGCTCTAAACAGATCCTTTTGCCTGTCACAGGTTTTATGGTTGTTAATATATGGGTAAAATCCCTCTCCTGTTTTGAAACATAGACCTATTCTTATCACTGGCTTTTGTGTGCACAATGTTGATTCAGTAGGAGGGATTTCCTCAGGGTTGCTACCGATAGAGGGCTTGGCTCTGAGACAAGGGAGGTGCTCAATAAAACAAAACAGATTTATGGCTTATTCTACAATATAACTATGAAACATGACTTGCTATCATTTCCTGCAAAAGAACTCTGACTGTGCCATCATGTCATGTCCCCAAATGATAGAAAATGGCCGTTGCCTGGTCTGGAAAATTAGGAAACACAAAATGTATATAGTAATCCAATACTGACATTGAAAAATTCATTGCTAACTAAGGTGATATACCACTTTGTGTAGTTGTATTATCATTAGGCCCTGTTAAGTTAATCTCTTTGGTAAGACTGAATACTTTGGCGTCAACCTGTATTTAACCTGGAAAGTCTGAAATTATTTAGGCCGTGTGCAGACGGCCCCACTCCTTCATCTAGAATCATGCTCACTAAAACCAAAAACAGGTGGAGCTATTACATGCTATAGGATTTCTCAGGACAGAGAGCATGAGTGCTATAATCATTGCACTGGAAAGATATGCTCCTCCAACTACTGTTTCACGTCTTACACCTGCAGTTATCCATGTCTCCACTAGGTGGATCAGAGAGCAGTAGCCTATTCTGTGCAATCATGCATGACTACACTTGGGCCCATTGTGTCAGCTTGAGCCCTGATGAGGCTAATGTGGAGCACAAAGTCCTGATATAAAGTTATAAAAGTCCAAGGAAAGGAGGGCAATGCATGTAATACCAATCAAATTGCAGTATGGCTTGTTCACAGTGCTGTCGACATTCCCGATAACAATCTTTGAGTGTGTGGTCATTTACAGGTACCAGACATGTAAGAACTTATTCACACATGTCAGTCTTATTTGTGTAGGCTATACTAAAATTACTGATCATCATTAATGTCCTTTTCTCTAATATTTGCGCAGTGTCAGTCAGTTACCCTCATGCTGTCGTTGTTTTTTCTGGAGCAGACGTGGGACGAGGCGTTGGCAAAAAGCGCGCGGGCCTGGGCCAGGAGCTGTAAGTTCTCCCACAACCCCCTCCTGGCGACTCCCAGGAAGCTTCATCCTGACTTCCATCCCGTGGGAGAAAACATCTGGGTGGGAGAACCAGTTTCCAGCTTCTCCGCAGAAAAAGCCGTGCTGAAATGGTACAACGAAGTGACTGATTTTACCTACGGCACACTGACCTGCAATCCCAGGAAAATGTGTGGGCATTACACACAGGTACTGTATATTCACCTGTTTTTACAACTAATATGTTAATTACTTTACATTTATAAAACTGAGAACTCTTTCACAGTGATGGCCTAGAGAATTAGAGTGGGCTAAGGAATTAGAGTGGGCTAGAGAATGTAAGGGATTGTGTGGCCAGTCAGATGTATAGGGCATCGATAAAGTGGCCAGGTGTACAAAACCAATTTTGTGTGAATTTTACCAGGCAACTGAGGGTAACACCCCCTAATCTTTTAAAAAGTACATTTTCAATGACCATAGGACCTCCATTTAACATGTCATCCGAAATGCTTTCTACAGCATAGAGCCACATTTCTGTACCCAAGTGCTTTCTACAGCACAGAGCCCCATTGCTGTACTGGGGCACTGTCCCTGAGTGTGGCATGAGAAGGTTCAGACTTATAAATACAGCAGCCAAACCATAACAGTTGTTTGAAATCTGACCACCTACCACACGCTGTTCTTAAGCTTTTAACACAAATTAACCTAAGGTGCGTATTTGGTTGGCCACAAAGGAGCAGTGACCAAGAAGGTGACAAAATGGCACCCAAGTGGCAGTAGAAATTTCCACCTGTTTATTTTTATTATTCCACAGGTAGTGTGGGCTAAGAGCTACAAGGTTGGCTGTGCTGTTCAGATCTGCCCAAACGGAGTTGAGGGATTTTCTCGAAGAAAATCTGCCCTCTTTGTGTGCAACTACGGAGAAGCGTAAGAGAGATACATACAGAAAAGCACAATAACTGACGTATATTTTACATGTGTTCATTTGGCAGAATATTTTGCCCAAAGTGACTTGCCACCATATAGCAAACAATATCAAACACGCATGACATTGATAAATACACCTCTGAACAGAGCTTACTATAAATATTACATACATTTTTTTGCTTCAACATTTGCAAAATGACAAAAAAAGGAGTTTGTTTTATTTTGATAGAAAAAAATGAATATCAAAACAGATAAGAATTGCTAAGAATTGTCATTGTAAACATGAGTTCCAAGAGTACAACGAATGGGAGCGGTCAAGACTACGTTGCTAAAAAACAGCCAAAATAACATTTGTGTGGTTTGTGACCCTGTTTCCGGTGCAGTCCCAAATTAAACATTGTGAATGATGTGCTCGTGATGTGCTGTTGAGTGTGCGTTCTCTCTGAACAGAGGGAATTTTAAGGGCGTTCCCCCCTACACCAACGGTGCAGCCTGCGATCAATGTGGAGGAGGGACGTGTGAGAAGAATTTGTGCCGTGAGTCTCCCCTATGGGCTAGTCTGCCCATCCGTTAGGGGCGTTTCAAATCTCTGCTTTGATTTTTGGGGGCATGATGAAGAGATGTTGGTGGGGCACACAAGGGGGGGACGAAGTAGCGGGTAGGCTCAAAAAGTTGAGCCTTTTAAAACTAATTTCCTGCATTTATACACAACCTCACACATGCAGGGCATTTTCTAAAATAAAATGTTTAATTTATGAACATTTTGAAGATTTTTTATTTTTTTCAAAGCCCTAGATGAGATTTGAAATGCTTTCGTATAAAGCTAAAGTATAGGCTAATCAGGGGTGGCTTTCAAAAAGGATGTCGTAGTGAAAAGTATGTCGTGAAACGTGTCGTGAAGATATACTTGCCATTCACGACGCTTTCCCGAAAGTGCTCGTAACTCAAAGAGATCGTGAAATGTGTCGCGAGTTCAAGACAACATTGGACTAGTCGTGAAATCTAAAATGTGTCTTGAGATGCGGTACTACGTGCAAGTCCCACCTCTGCAGACAGAGGCCGCTAATCTACGCGATAGATACAACAACAACAACTTAGTCTAGAGCAGGTGTAATCAATTATCCCATCATAGGGTTTATAAGGACTTATTGTGACCTGCGCTGACATGTACATTGTACATTCACAATAGGCAAAATTATTTCAATAAATGTAGACAGCAATAAATGGATCCTATCAGTTTGCCAAAAGCATTATATCGGCCTAGTTAAGATAATATTAGATTATTTCGTTTTTTTCCTGTTGCTTATGTAACGAACGAGGTTCTGGCGGGGCTTGAACCACTGAACTTCAGGGGGAAAGGCCACGGCGCTAACCACTACGCCAAAGATGAATTCACTGTCAGCGGAGGAGTTAGGCTGCCTCGTCAGTTCTGAAGACACAACGGAATCGGGAAAGCCACCCCAGTACATTAGTGGATAAGATCATTTTATTACATTTTAAATCCACCTCCACCCCCCCTCATCTTATAGGAGGACAACTTTATTTATGCCCAATAATACCAAATCATTATCTAATCTTAAAGATGAGCTATATTCCTTAATCATTTCAGTCTCTTTGTGCTATTTTTATTTACAGAAACTATGTTACTGTAACTGGCTCATCATTTTAATTAATATTTTAGCCATACCCCACCCCCCCACCCCTTATGGAGGACAACTTTATCAATGCCCAATTAAATCAAATTATTATAGGATCTTACTTATTCCTTATTCCTTCATCATTTCAGTCTCTTTGTGCTATTTTCGATTTACATGTGACACTAATTTACATGTGACACGTAATTGACTCATCATTTAATTTATATACAGTATATACTGGATATATATATATATATAGTATATATTATATATGATTTTTTTATATATATTTATGCCTGAGATGCCGGGGGGCTTGCCTCTGTTGACGGCTGCCGTTTTGCTGTGAGAGTGATAGAGAACGTAAGAGAGAGACAGATATGATCGTGTATTTTAATAAATGTGAAGTGTGTTCCAAAGTTTGAGGAAAGTAGGGCTGACTAGCCAACACGCAGCAGTAACCATAACAATGTACTGTGATTTATGCATGAAATCTACTACATATTGTTCAATGTTTTTTTTGTTTGGTTTTGAAGGTGATTCAAAAAGAGATGAATTGAAAAGTAAGTATGATTTAAAACTTCTAACTGAACATGACACAACACAAAACTGCCTAGACTTCTCTCTGGAGAATAACTGCTAGATTACTTTACAATAACCATTTAACATGTGTTTACCACATAAATGAAAGTAAAGTGTTTTGTTGGTTTCCCAAGTGCACACAAAGTCCTTACTAAAGCAGACTCCCTATTCCTTTCCTGGGTACGTCCAAACAGGGCTGTGCACGGGAAGGGGCACCTGTGGTAAGTTGAGTTAGTGTTCCTTACAGGGCTGTTACAGTAATGTGCTGTATGTTCCGTGTGCAGGTTACAGCTGGAGTCCGGACTGGGATCCCGGAGCCAGTTCCTCTGCCTCCTGCAATGCCTTCTGCCTGGCAGTGCTGCTGACCAGACCCCTGTCCATCCTGCTTATATTCGCTGGGGTGTATGGGCTTCAGGTCCTCTACCCAAACCTGTTTGCATACGAGTGACATCTGATGGCTGTACGGTGGGGTGCCATAGCTCAGCTGGGGAATGGGGGTACACTGGGTTCTTTTTAAATGTAGCTTTTTTTTAAAACAGTTGTGAGTGATTTGGAAAGCACCAAATTCAACAGCACGAGTTTCATGTTTGGTCTTGTTACCATGGTTACCATGTCTGGCATTTTCTTTGGCTTTGCGCCATGTTGTCCAGCCCTGATTAGGAAGATATTAGAACAGTAGAGACTAAATATATCCCACGTATCCCATAACATGGCTCTCAGAGCCTGGCTGTTAGACCTACAATCACAATATTAAACTAGGATGAATATTAATCTTGGATATCTTTTTCACAACGTGATGCTACTGAGGCAAATCACATTCTTCATCCCTTTGTTCATAAAGTATCTATAAGTAAGAAAACAGACCTACAATTAACTGACAGAATAATTAATAATTGCAAGAATAATTAAGTATACAGTAAAGGAAGCAATTAAAAATAAAATGTTAATAGACATAAAACAGCTTGGGGGCAGTCTTATTAAGAGCAAATCATGGTTAGTAGCGAAGCAAAATCGTAAAAACACCCTGCAGCACAGACAATAATGAATTATTAGCAACATGGGACATCCTCCTAGGGCTTTTACGAAGTCAAAGCTTTCCGAAGCTTGCCTGGATAACTTTAGTGTCTGTGCACCTTGTCCTCAGCCTGATGTTTCTGTTTTCTGGCACAATGCTGTAATTTCATATGGGCGTGTACCATTACCCATTCTGAATTCAATCCTCTATCTCTTTCATTATTATATTATGTGTAGAAATGAATTGCGCATATTTTAAACCTACTGTAGCTATTCAGCTATTCATACTCAGAATTGTACATTAAATATTTAAACAGCTGGTTCAGCTGAACTGAGTGAGTTGTGGTCATTCATTCACCTGCGGTATTACAATAGCAGCATTGAACTTGGATAACAACTCTTCTCAACCACTGTGATACCAGGAGTGATGGCAGCAGAGAGAGCTACTCTTCCACAGCTTCCTGTGGTTCCCCAGGGTTAGGCCAGGCTGTCCTGTACCCATCCTTACTGTGTAGTATAACAGCCAGTCACAAAATATTCAGTGTAAAAACAAGTTCTGTTTGAGTACATTTTACTCCGGGAGAGTGCATTTAATCCATTCGGGAGTAATTTAAATCAATTACATGAGGAATTTAATTAATGTTGAGCATTTTACTTTAACAAATCGAATGGCTTAGTTCCAATACGCCACAGTCTGTACTAACCTCTCATAATTAACCCTGCTATGTAGGACCATGGACAGCAGCCATCTTAGACAGACACAGTTGAGGTTCTATGCATTGCTGTTATATTCATCCAAATGTACATATATGTACATCAGTAACCACCATCAGTCAGAGCATAAGTTTAATATCTCACCCTCAAGCACACTATATCTATCATATATCTATATCTATGAGTTCAGCTGTGTTGGCTTTATTTGACCAGAGCAGAAGGGAGCCCTGTTCCTACAGTCCAACAGAACAGAACAGTGAACTGAATCCCCAACCCAAGTACAGAACAGTGAACTGAATCCCCAACCCAAGTACAGAACAGTGAACTGAATCCCCAACCCAAGTACAGAACAGTGAACTGAATCCCCAACCCAAGTGCAGAACAGTGAACTGAATCCCCAACCCAAGTACAGAACAGTGAACTGAATCCCCAACCCAAGTACAGAACAGTGAACTGAATCCCCAACCCAAGTGCAGAACAGTGAACTGAATCCCCAACCCAAGTACAGAACAGTGAACTGTATCCCCAACCCAAGTACAGAACAGTGAACTGAATCCCCAACCCAAGTACAGAACAGTGAACTGAATCCCCAACCCAAGTACAGAACAGTGAACTGAATCCCCAACCCAAGTACAGACCAGGCATAGCCATGCTTATTGCTTAGCTTGCTGTGTTTTACAGGAAGCACCTGTCTGTGTGCTCTGTCTGTGTGCTCTTTTTCCGATGCAAAAGGCCAGGGCGGAGACCCGGGAGGAGATTAGCGCTCGTGTCAGCGGTTCCTCGTACCCTGACTCTACCCTTCTGCCCTCGCACACGCTGGCTAAAGACAAAAAACGTCCCGTTTAAAGGTGCCAGACCTCAGAGGCCAGACTCCCAGGGGGCAGTAACCATGCCCGACTGCCCCTCCGGAGGTGGGACAGGGGTTTAAAATAGATCAAACAAAGCGAGTGGAATATCTGAGCAAGAACAGCCAGGCCCCGATCAAGGACAGGGCCTTTCCATACAATGAACCACTTTGACTCAACGGTACACACCCTCTTTATCAGCACAAAAGATAACCGAAAGCTTTCCCCCCCCAACCCTTTCTGTTCTTAAATGGGCACAGAAATATGTAGGTGTCTCCGTTATGTTTTTGGTTCATTTCACGTTTATCTACATTCTGGGGCTGTGTGCTGACCCTTAGCGAAGAAGTACTTCAAACTGGACACCATACCTGTTAAACTGCAGTTCTGCTGAGATACGACAGCACAAGCTTTCTCCAAATTGCAGTTTCCCAAGACTGAATTACATCAGAGTTTCCTCTGGAACTATATGTGACAGGCGGCCCCTGTGGACAGGAAGTAAGTCGTTTGCTAACGAGACTGAAGATTGGCCCATGTGGCACAGAGCTGCTTCCTAGTGGTGTGAAGCCTAAAAAGCATCCAAAAGGTTGATTAAATATGAGACTGCCACAAAGCTGTGCAACCTTCCTTGATTGTCACGATCTAGAGGGTCGCTCTCAATGGCACTATATACATTTAACACCTGATACACCTGCATTCATTCTGCTGCTAAAAACTGATCCAATTAGAATATTTGTGGTAAGTTACACAGTGGGTCTACCTTATGAAGGGGGAAATATATGTTAGGTCTGAATGTACATGCATTAGAGGGGGCACTGGGTAGCCAGTTATGGTACGGGTTAAAAACTGATGTCATGGTAACATATAGTAGTCACACGCTTTACGAAGACATTCACCAAGAAAAAAAGAGCTTTTTAATAAGGTGCACATGAAAAGATGGTACATTTTGTTCTTTTTGAGATCCAGGTCAGATCTGGGATTAAGTTCTTTCAGACGGTATTCATGGAGTTACTAGAGACTATAAAGAAAACTTGGACAAAATATGTGTAATGCTACTGTACAAAACAGCTACCAATATTCTAACCACTTAAAAAAAAGGATTGTAGTGCTGTCGTACCACTGAGTGACAGAAAAAACACATAAAAATAAATCCACTCAATTCAGAAGATTAGGCAAGGCAGAGGAAAGCTAAAACAATAACAACCTTGTTCTCGATAGCCTGTTTTTAATGATAAAAAAATGTGCATCATTGCAATGATGTAACTCAATCATATTCTACAAAATAAACACTCCTCTGAATTAGCTGCTATTAGCCCAGCTATCGCACATTTGAGCCCCCGACCATTAGCTGACCATGACTGGGTTGTCTGTGGTGGCAGCACATATCATTTACTTCACCTCTCCAGGGGTAGGATGCATTTAAGATGTCCAAAGGATAGTTCGTCCTCTGGTAGACATCTCAGCACTGCCTCTCCTGACACAAAGTAGTGTGTTTGGGATGTAGAACAGTCACTGGGGCTTGTGCACGTATCTTCACCTGCAGGCCCACCTGTGTGTATATTTTTTAAAATAATTCATTTATTGACTACGTCTCATTTTCAGCACATATTACATTTCCCTTCCTTTCTCTCTCACACATCACTGCATTCATGATCATCCAATGCACTGTTTTTTTATTTATTTTTTTAAATAAACTTTCATAAATACCTTTTTGAATACATACATATATACAAATAGAGGTCAAAAATGCATTCAAATGAACTGAGTTCTTCAAAGGACATATAGATATATTATTTATTTACTTCTATTTAACGTGAATAATGTATTACCCACACTGTTGAAACCCCAGTCAGGTCGTATGAAAGGACTTAGTGACTTCCAACATATTGCAGCAATAATATAATATCCACATAGCAGAGCCACTTGTGTTAAGCCACACAAATCAGCTTTGAACATGTCAGTACAGTCAATGCCTGATAACTGCATACGAGCTGGGTTGTTGTGACATCATGCACTTAACTAGAGTTTGCACAATAACAGGTCAGATGGTTTAAAACGTGACTAGCTCTGTACTGCACAACAGAACGGAGCATACCGTTATACAGTACACCTTTTCTAGGGAGCTGACCATATACAGGCCGTTCAACAGGCTCTCGAGAGTAAAAAGTGTATATACGGGTGCTTCACAGCCCTTCTGCCTAAACATACGGCTTTCTAAAGAACAGACTCAATGAGGTAGATTGTTTTGATTAACCACAGGTGTTGATTGACCAAGAGGAAACCTCCTTACTGCAGTTTCACCTGCCTCAAGGCACTCTGGGAACAGCACGTTATCATCCCAGCAAGACAACTGCATCTCAAGACAAATCACAGGAACGTAACCGCATCTCAAAGACAAATCACAGGAAACGTAACCGCACCTCAAGACAAATCACAGGAACGTAACCGCATCTGAAGACAAATCACAGGAACGTAACCGCACCTCAAGACAAATCACAGGAACGTAACCGCACCTCAAGACAAATCACAGGAACGTAACCGCATCTGAAGACAAATCACAGCAAACGTAACCGCATCTGAAGACAAATCACAGGAAACGTAACCGCATCTGAAGACAAATCACAGGAACGTAACCGCATCTGAAGATCATTTGTGACAGCCGATTCTGCAGAGGCAACTTCTGTGGACTCCATCTTGAACTTTTCAACTTCTGCCTTTCACATTAGCAGGGTGGGGATGTCATGTTGCTGAACATTTAGAAGCAGAGAATCACACCGATTTAATTCCTGTGAGAGCACATCATGTGACAAAACAACAAAATACCCAGTACAGACAGGGGTGCGTGCCATCCAAATCACAGAAAGAACCAAGCTTACAAGGAAAAAAAAAAATCATCAATAGAATAAAAAATATGCAATAAATATACAGTGCAAGGTGCAAGTGGATCAGTTATGGCACAAAGTCTCCTCCTCCTCACTTTGACCGCTTTGTGTGAACACACATTTTCCGAGCTGAAATCCGAAGCCTCCGAAAGCCGCTCTTTTCCTTCTCCTCTTTTTCCGAAGGCACTGTGGGAAATCCGAGCGGGAACGACAGAAAAGAGAGAAGAGTAACGCCCATTTCTGTGTTTCTCTTCAAAAACCACATTCACTTCCTTTTTTTTTTTTTGCTTCCTCTCTCATAAAATATAAATAAATATAAATCGGTAATGTCCATTTTTAAAGTTGGGTGATTTGAGAAACATGTTGCGTGTCTTTCAAACACGTCTGTCATGGGTTTCAACATTCTCCGGTAATTCTCTGGGTAAAACTCCCCAGCTCATAGAGGTGTGCATTGATTCCTTATTGTTTATGAAAATAATTCCATATGCAAGGGGGATAAACACTACCCGATATACAAAAGCCTGTCCCGCGATGCCTGTTAATAGAACTCAATCAAATATTCTGGGTACACCTGGTTACTGTCAAAGATCACAAAGATCTTTGGGTTCACAATGTCATCCACGCAGCTGTCGTAAAAGTTTGTGATGGTAGTGTCTTTGGAGGGAGGTCGGCTGAACAGGGGGTGTCCCAGGGTGCACTCCCCCACCAGCACCCGCGCCAGAAACATAGACTTGAAGGGGGGCTCACTTTGGAATGTGGGCGGAGCCAGGCCATGCTTCTGTAAAGTGAAGTTGTGTTTCCCAGTGGAATGGCAGAATTTACTTGAGTACTTGGCATCTCTTGCAAAATAACTTCCTGAAGAGAGACGGAGACAGAAAAAAAAAATGTCATTGAGAAACTGCTGTTCTTGTATTATACATAGTAATATCAGGCCTTTGTTTTTCAAAAAAGTTGGGACTTTTTTGTAAAATGCACATAAAAGCAGAAAGCAGTGATTTGTAAATTCTTTTACACATATTTAATTGAAAACAGGTCAAAGAAAATATATTTAATGTTTTACCTTATCAACATTATTGATTTTTGTAAATATATGCTCAAGACAAATTCTGAATTTGATGCCTGCAACACGTTCCAAAAAAGTTGGGACAGGGACAAAAAAAAAAAAGACTGGGAAGCTCAAGAAAACACCTGTTTGCCATTCCACAGGTAAACAGGTGATGCTATCATGACTGGGTATAAAAGGATATCAAAAGACTCTTGATATTTTATTTTCAGGTACTCTTAGAAGCGATACTATAACCTCTGCATTTGAATGGATCTCTATGGGAATTGTGGGGTGGGACTAGATTAAGCTGTAAATTACACTGGAACAGTATGAAACACATGGTTGGCTAAATGGCTCGAAGTCCTCAAGGGTCTGACGTATCAAATGAGCCTCAAACCATCACTCTGCTGCCAGAAATGCAGTAGATATGGATGGATCACTTTAGGGGTTGTTTCTCCTGACTCATTTTCCTATTAAAAATGATAAGCCAGGAGAAACAACCTTCCAAGTGATTCATCCATATCTACTGCATATCTGGCAGCAGAGTGATGGTTTGAGGCTCATTTGATACGTCAGACCCTGGTTTACTTGCAGCCACTCAGCCAACTATGGATTCCATACTTTTCCAGTGTAATTTACATCTTAATCTAGTCCTACCCCCCAATTCCCATAGAGATCCATTCAAATGCAGAGAGGTTATAGTATCGCTGAAAATAAAATATCAAGAGTCTTTTGATATCCTTTTATACCCAGTCATGATAGCATCACCTGTTTACCTGTGGAATGTTCCAAACAGGTGTTTTTTTTAAACTTCCCAGTCTTTTTTTTGGCCCTGTCCCAACTTTTTTGGAACGTGTTGCAGGCATCAAATTCGGAAATAGCGTATATTTACAAAAATCAATAAAGTTGATAAGGTAAAACATTAAATATCTTTTCTTTGTACTATTTTCAATTAAATATATGTAAAAGAGAATTTACAAATCACTGCTTTCTGCTTTTATGTGCATTTTACATACTGTCCCAACTTTTTTGGAATTGGGGTTGTACTTTACCACAATGCATTTTGTCTCAACCTTTGAGAAAACAATTTAAGTGTTACTTTTTTTCCAATTTCTTGCACAACAATTTCTTACCTAGTTTAGTGGTTTCTGTCATGAACAAAAAACAACGTGTAAAGAAATTGAAGGAAAAAAAAAAGAAGTATAAAACCTGCTCATGATTTCTCAGTGAAGGACAAAGAGCATTGTGGTAATACTAATTAATAGCCTCTGAGTCGTGACTGTGGCCTACCTTTGCCGTAGACGTCGCCATGACTTCCGGTCAACCTCCAATCAAAATTGTAGGTACAGATGGCCTGAACGTTGCTGTGGCCTGTTCCATGGAAGAGCATCTTCTCTTCAACATCCGTTCTTTTGATTTTCCTCAACTGTGCTTTCTTCCTTCAGAGGACGCAGGAATAAAACACAAGATCAATACTGGTACCAATACCAATACCTCAATACTTTAACCAATACCAATACCTCAATACTGATACCAATACCTCAATACTGATACCAATACCTCAATACTTTAACCAATACCTCAATACTGATACCAATACCAATACCTCAATACTTTAACCAATACCTCAATACTAATACCAATACCAATACCTCAATACTTTAACCAATACCTCAATACTAATACCAATACCAATACCTCAATACTGTAACCAATACGTCAATACCTTTACCAATACCAATACCTCAATACTTTAACCAATACCAATACCTCAATACTGATACCAATACCTCAATACTTTAACCAATACCTCAATACTGATACCAATACCAATACCTCAATACTAATACCAATACCAATACCTCAATACCTTTACCAATGCCAATACCTCAATACTTTAACCAATACATCAATACCTTTACCAATACCAATACCTCAATACTTTAACCAATACCAATACCTCAATACTGATACCAATACCTCAATACTTTAACCAATACCTCAATACTGATACCAATACCAATACCTCAATACTTTAACCAATACCTCAATACTAATACCAATACCTCAATACTTTAACCAATACCTCAATACCTTTACCAATACCAATACCTCAATACTTTAACCAATACCAATACCTCAATACTGATACCAATACCTCAATACTGATACCAATACCAATACCTCAATACTTTAACCAATACCTCAATACTGATACCAATGCCAATACCTCAATACTAATACCAATACCAATACCTCAATACCTTTACCAATACCAATACCTCAATACTTTAACCAATACATCAATACTAATACCAATACCTCAATAATTTAACCAATACCTCAATACCTTTACCAATACCTCAATAGTTTAACCAATACCTCAATGCCTTTACCAATACCTCAATACTTTAACCAATACCTCAATACCTTTACCAATACCAGTACCTCAATACCTTTACCAATAACAATACCTCAATATCTTTACCAATAACAATACCTCAATACCTTTACCAATACCAATACCTCAATACTTTAACCAATACCTCAATACCTTTACCAATACCAATACCTCAATACCTTTACAAATAACAATACCTCAATATCTTTACCAATAACAATACCTCAATATCTTTACCAATACCAATACCTCAATACCTTTACCAATAACAATACCTCAATATCTTTACCAATACCAATACCTCAATACCTTTACCAATAACAATACCTCAATATCTTTACCAATACCAATACCTCAATATCTTTAACCAATACCAATACCTCAATATCTTTACCAATACCAATACCTCAATATCTTTACCAATACCAATACCTCAATACCTTTACCAATAACAATACCTCAATATCTTTACCAATACCAATACCTCAATTCCTTTACCAATAACAATACCTCAATATCTTTACCAATACCAATACCTCAATATCTTTAACCAATACCTCAATACTGATACCAATACCAATACCTCAATATCTTTACCAATACCAATACCTCAATATCTTTACCAATACCAATACCTCAATACCTTTACCAATAACAATACCTCAATATCTTTACCAATACCAATACCTCAATACCTTTACCAATAACAATACCTCAATATCTTTACCAATACCAATACCGCAATATCTTTAACCAATACCAATACCTCAATACTGATACCAATACCAATACCTCAATATCTTTACCAATACCAATACCTCAATATCTTTACCAATACCAATACCTACATGTCCAAATGCACAGCTGCTGTAGTAACTCCCCAGGGCACTGTGCTTTGAAATTGCACTTTGGCAAGTGGTTATTAATTAATTTTCTTATTTATATTAAAGGAAAGATTCATGTTTCGTTTGATTACAGTGGAGGAGTGCTTTGGTACATAAACACCAAGGGACTGAGAAATCATCCAACAGCTTTGCTTTCTGGATACAGGCATGCATGCCAGCAGCGCCCTCACCAATGTGCTTGATGATCAGCGCAATTGCAATTAATTCAACTTGTTGTCATGAAAAACCCTGTGTTTGAAGATTCTCAACCAGCACTGAAAACCGACAATGTCTCATAACTCTACAGCCAATAAAGTTAGTTCAAACCCCCACTTGACTAAACCATACTGCTGTGTTGTTGCTTTTACCATGCCATTGAGTCGATAACGGTGCAATTGTTCGCTGAACTCTTCATTAAGGCATAACAAACTTCATCAATGTGATGGCATCGAACACAAGAACAGTACTGCCTACCGGCAAAAAAACTCCCAGAGGTCTATGTTCTGTATTCTCTGAATTGACTTGATGGGGGCTCCTCCCATTGTCCTCTCAAACAACCTTGCTACCTCCTTGCACTCATAAGTGTCTCTGCCCAGAGAGATGAGCTGGAAGAGGAGAATCACAGTCATGTTAATCAAAGCAATCCCACTTGTAATGTTAGTGCCTCGCATGTGACAAGACTCCGATGTTACCAGATTTCTGTTACAACTCCTAAACCCCCGAAACCCATCCCTAAAATGTGTGTGTGTCTGTGTCCATTGTGTGGGTGTGTGTGTGCATGAACATATGTGTGTGTGTGTGTGTGTGTGTGTGTGTGTGTGTGTGAGTAGGCAGTACAAACACAGGCAGTACAGTACAAACCCAAAAGCATTAGTGTTCCTTACTTTCTTTTTTACCGTTGCAACTTCTATTTGCAACCACCTCTGGAACAAACTGAGATCACTTTGCCATATAATCTTATATCAAAAGCCTATGAACTTAAGAGGGGTTGTTTAAAAAGGAACAAGGCACAGATCATTCAAGCGAGGGATTACAGTTCACTGGGAGTCGTTCGAACCTCATTTGAACCTGGTAGAAACTCATCAGTTCACGGTAAACTGCACAGACACCAGCCTCCTGAGAGGAACGTGTACATGGCACTGGAGCGATGCCTTAAAATGACAGGGACAGAAACGGAGGCAGTTGGCTGGAAAGGCCTGCGTTTTGTCCTTCTGTCATTTACCTGGTAAGATTCCTCAGTATTGATCCTTTCCCAGTGTGAGGGAACGGGCAGAGCAAGATTATCACAGATAAATCTGTAAGGCAAAAGCCATGAACACAAGTCAAAAACACGCACACAAATAGAAGTACTGCCATACATAATGCAAAAAAATACATAAATACTAGAAAAAAAACAAAAAAAACAAGGGAAGACACGAATAATCAATGAGCATGCACATAGAATGTAGCACAACTATGACATCACATTACATTATATTACATTACAGGCATTTAGCAGACGCTCTTATCCAGAGCGACTTACACAACTTCTTATTACATCTTACTACATTTATCCATTCATACAGCTGGATATATACTGAAGCAATTCAGGTTAAGTACCTTGCTCAAGGGTACAACGGCAGTGTCCTGGGAATCAAACCTGCAACCTTTCGGTTACAAGGCCAGTTCCTTAACCATTATACTACACTGCCGCCCCTCTTTTGGTGACACCACACTTGCTTTCACTGACTCTGCTGTAATATAGGACCTCTGTACCAACTAGTATTTCACACAGCTGTTTTGACAAATTCAGGTGTATGTCAGGTGACCTCGCTTCAATTAACAGGATAATTTGTGTCAATTTTAGCCCATTTCATGATTCCCGTTTAAGAGTAATATGATCTAATACAATAATAGTACTGTTCTGTTAAAAAATATTAAAGCAGCAAAATTCAGGAAATATAAGGCGGTAATCAATTTCTTTCGCAGATAACAGTGAAAACTGTGCCAATATTATCAGGACGTAAAAATAACATTCTTCGGTTGCAAAGAGAATCCACTCTTTGTTTCGTACTGCACCAACAGGGTCAGTGTGATGCCTGTCTAAGTGAGGAATGTAGAAAGACAAATTTGATTTAAAAATTCACTTGATAAACATAGCCAGAATAACATATCATTTTGACTGAGTTGCCCTGGCAACAAGCCTAACTGGATGTAAGCAAAATTGTAACTTCTGGTAGATTTACAAAAGTTAGGTTAGCTGGTCAGCTAGCTAGATTCATTAAGCCTGTTTCATGAAATATCCCTCAGATCAGTCTTACCTGAAACTTGTTGCTGAATGCAACGCTCGTTTAATTGGCCTTTGCTTTCCAGTAGTTAGATTGGTTTGCTTCATAACTGCACGTGGGTGGAACAAAAAAGAATCAAATAATCAAGCAAACAAGCATTGGACAAATCAAAGAAGACTGTCGTCATTAGTTACTAGACTGATGTCAAAGCTATTCCTCATCTGACAGAATCAGAAGTGAGGTAGTGTATCCATACTCAACCTGAGCACCGTATTCTCCTCCTAAATCTGCACTGGTTCAAACTGATATACATTGGGAGTGCTTTTTCTATTCTCTCAAATGCAAAAAGGCTAGGTTCAGAACCTGTAAGTAACCACTGCCATTACAATACCCTGGAATACACAAGTAAACTGAACAGGAATCTGGACATGTATGTTAGCCAGGTATTTGTCCATAGATGGAAAAAAAAACAAGCCATTGGTCTCTGATACCTGAGAAATCTAATCTGTATGTATACTTGGCTGTGTGGAATTCCAGGATTCCCTGATGATTCCGACTGTAATTCTGTTCAATTTGTTCACTGGTCACGGAGCAGGCAGCACTGGGATCCACCTGAAATGAAGCAATGGTACAGAGAAAAAAAAAGAAAATAAATTAAACACATTTCGTTTTCCGACCCCACGGCAGTTCGCAGATTCTGATTTGTCCTGTTTTAATGTTATCCTGTGTAAAAGCGTTACCTCAAAAATGTGCCACACCCCACACTCGGCCAGGTAAAACCAACACCAGCGGCTCTCCGATGTATCCATTTCCTCCACGTCCGAGGATTCCTCTTCTGCTGCCCTTGTACACATGGTTTTATCCCACTACAATCAATCAAACAAACGCTGTTTAATAATGCAGAGCGGTGATAAGGGGAAATAACATTAACACTATGACACTAACGGTCAAAGGTTTTAGTACATTTTTATCATGTTTCAGTACTCTGTTATTAGTGTAATTTAAGCAGTTTAACTTTTGTAAATAACCTCAAAAGGCATAAGGTAACAAGAGAATAGTCAGAAGTAAAAAATAATCATTTTAATAATTTTTAATAATCAAATAGTCACAGGATAGTGCCCTAAATTTTGGAGTACATACAAAAAGCCATATTTGGCTAAATAAACAAGTGAACAAAGTCTTTCCATTTTCCAACAAGAGAAGTAAAATAAAGCTTGTTTGGGACAAATTGGACAGAAATGCCAAGGAGAAGCAACCCACAGGTAGAGCATGTCTATGGGAACTTCTATAGCAGGGTTGGGTGTAAATATCAGAACCATAAATATCAGTGGTACTGCAAAAGATGGCTATTTTGGTGAATCTAAGATTTAGATAATTGATCATTTCATAAAGTTGTTTATTATTTCTTTTTTTAATTTTTATTTTTGATTGCTTGAAAAATGTGGGTGTACTAAAGATTTTGAACGGTGGTGTATATGAATCTTTGTTCAACATGCAATGCTTCAGCTGGGCCTTCCCACTCACATCTGTACTTGAATTAAGGACTTTCTCACAAACCGCCCTCAGTCTGTCAAGCTCGGTCCCCACCTCTCCTCCACCCTCAGCACTGGCTCCCCACAAGGCTGCGTGCTGAGCCCACTACTGCACTCACTTTACACTTCTGACTGCACACCAATCCGTACCTCTAACACAATTATCATATTCGCGGATGACACCACTGTGGTCGGACTCAGCTCGGGAGGTGATGAGTCTGCCTACCGAGACGAGGTCCAGAAACTGTCGCCGTGGTGCTCCGCAAATAACCTGACACTGAACACAAAAAAAACAAAATAACTCATCTTAGACTTCAGGAAGTGCAGAGCAGACCCCTTTCCCATCTTCGTAAATGGAGACAGTGTGGAAAGAGTTCACAGCTTCAAATTCCTGGGTACCCACATATGTGACAACCTCTCCTGGTCTACAAACACCACAGCTGCTGTCAAAAAGGCACAGCAGCGTCTGCACTTCCTGAGAGTCCTGAGAAAAAACTATCTGTGTGAGAAGCTGCTGGTGGCCTTCTATGCTGCCTGACAGTGTGGTATGCTGCCTGACAGTGTGGTATGCTGGCTGTTCAGCAGCTGATAAAAAGGCACTACAGAGGGCCATTAACACAGCACAAAAAATCATCGGCTGCCCTCTTCCCTCACTCCAGGACACTGCAAACACCCGCTACCTCTCCAGAGCCAAAAACATTGTTAAACACTGTTCTCACCCTGGCCACCATCTGTTTCACCTCCTGCCCTCAGGGAGGCGCTACAGGTCACTGAGAACTCTAACCTCCAGACTCATAAACAGTTTCTTTCCTAAGGCCATTTACACTCTCAATCAACACACATAATGTCAGTCTGCACCCTATATTTTATTATTTTATTAACCTGTGCAATATTGTGGACTGTGCAATACAATTATGTCTGATGACCATGGCACTTTATATTATTTTCACTTTATTTCCTGCTCTTAAGATGGCTGATGTGGAATGTGTGTGATTGTGTGTGTTGTGTAAGTATCGTGTGTGTTTTTAAGTTTTATGCACCAACCAGGAGTGGCACTCGTTAATTTCGTTGTATTCTGAATACAATGACAATAAAGGCTTTCTATTCTATTCTATTATATTCAATGGCAGCTGCACAATGCTGGTGATCTAGCTATAGTCAACACTGTGACTGCAGCCCAGCTAGCAAAAATACTTTTGATCGCAATTACTTCCAAAAAGTACAGACCTCTGCTAATTTGTGACCGACGGATGTAAGAGCCGCAGACTTTATTCCCAATGTCACGTTTTAAGTTTTATTTAACTTGCAAAACACTTTCGTCATCTTTATGCAACTTGTTAAAATGAAGGTTTACGTCATGCTGGTATTCATCGACAAGCTTATGCACCGCCTAAAGTGTAACCGCAGTTTTCTTTTACAATAACAATATTCTAACTAAAATACGACGACTCTTCGTTTATCAGCTAAGTAACCATCACAGTTAGCTAGCAAAAGAAGTATCGTGAGGATGTGTATCGAGTAAGTCGGATATTCCGATGGGCCCCATGTCATCCTGTGCGCTTGCTGTCAAACCATCCAGATGGCACCGGAGCTGCATTTAATTCTGCCAACATAATCATACGTTTGCGTTTCCGTCGCTTATTCACACAAGATAACAGTCATGGGGAAATATGATGCATCAGCGGACTTGCGAGACTTGTAGCCCACTCATAATTGCCACCGCGCAATGCAGCTTCGCATTCTGCTTGCAGGATGGTGGTTCGTGATGGCCAAAACGAGCTCAATTATTTGACTCCGATTAATTTTGTCTTACCTGTTGTGAAACAGTCCTACTTGTGTCCATTTCGGTTTATGCAATCGTGAACCGTCCGAGGTTAGGACATCCAAAAAAAAAACCAACAGACACTTGCCTCTGCGATTGTCAAGTTTCCATTTTCTCAAGAATGTTATTGTTTACTTCCGCACACGTCACATGCGTGCCGCCCAGTCGGTGTTTCCAAGAGTATCTTGCATAGCTGCCACCTAGCGGTAGGATATCGCGTCTTCGTCCAAGAAATAACCACATACAATAAAGAAATAAGAAAAGTGAACCGAATGTTGACATAATGATCATGTACAAAATAATCTAATAGCATATTAAGGTTCACTAACCAAGCAGCGATTGTAATTAAAACGGCAATATGTGCACAAAATATTTCTTTATAAAATACACGTGCATATTTTTTCTACCTATACATTAATGCATGTTGGGGGAGCTTTCAAGCATTTATTACAGCAACCGGATGTTAGGATGAAACCATGGGGAAGTGACAGTATTCAGGCCCACCAAAAGGACTAATTGCACAGAAAGATTCCATCCAGATCCCATGAATATAACAGACCCCATACCCGTGACAAAAACCAGTAAATAGCGAGCTTGTGATAAGTAGTGTCTTTGAACTCTCGTTGAGAGGGGTACATTCAAAGAGACAGCAGTACTATAAAGAACATAGGCCAGACAGTGCTTTAATTGTCTTTCTATGTATTGAAGTATTGTTTTAATTGTACACACTTTTGTATGCAGACGACACAATAGTCATGGCTGACTCAGAACAAGAGCTGCAGGAAGCTCTTAATGCAGTAGCTCCTGTGAAGACTGGAAACTTCAAGTAAACCCAAGAAAAACAAAGGTTGTGATTTTTTTCTAAAGGAAAAGTAAGAAAGCATTCTGATTTCATATTTGGAAACGACAAGCTTGAAGTTGTTGATGATTTTATTTATCTTGGTCACATAAGCTTGATTTACCTGTTGATATACAATCAGAATTATTCAATCAATTAGTCATCCCAGTTCTAACTTATGACAGTGAAGTTTGGGGTTTTGAGAAATTTGAGCAAACAGAGTGCATGTTTAGAAAATTTTGCAAAAATATTCTTAGGATAAACAAAAAATCTGCAAACTGCATAATTTATGGCGAAATAGGCAAAACTAACATTGGCAAGGTTATTGAATGTAGAATGGTTATTTCTGGGCACGTATTGTAAATAGCAAACAAAGCAAACTCTCAAATGTAATGTACAGACTGTTGAAAAAACTCTTTGATAACAACATTTATAAAGCACCATGGTTGTTAAAAATCAAAAATATTTTAGATAAAGCTGGTATGTCTAACCTATGGAATAATAACAGTGTCATTAACAGCAAGTGGTTAAAACAGGCTATTGACCTGAGATTCACAGATATGTTTTGGCAAAATTGGCATTCTGAGGTTCAAACTAATGGATTATGTACAAATTATAGAATATTTAAACAAAACCCATGCTTTGAGCAATATATTTTAAGTCTAAGCAACTCACATCACATTAATTTATGTAGATTTAAATGTAGAAGCAGCAGACTCCCAATTGTTGCTGAGAAATATTTAACGAATACAATTGTTGAACCACACTGCCCTTTGTGTCAACATCAAGATAGAGATTAATTTCATTATTTGTTTAACTGTTCATTCTTCGACATGGAAAGAAAATTTAAAAAAAAATTCATATTATAAAATAAGGCCAAATACTTATAAAATGTATAATTTATTTAACACAACAAATATTCGGGAACTAGACAATCTTGCAAAATTTACCCATATAATTATGTTAAAATTTAAATAGCTTGTTTTAATTGTTCGTATGAATTTTGTTATATTTAAATATGTATTGTCCTCTTGTGATCTGGTGCCTGTAATGTGAAATGTACGTATCAATATATTTATTTTTTATGTGTGTAATTGGGTGATGGGAGGGGTATATTTTTGTGCTTTTAAGTGGGGTGGGTAGGGGGTATATTTTCTATTTTCCATTTATTGTTAACTGTTAAAAGTGTAAAATAATTGTATGTATTTTTTAAAAAGATCTCATACCCATTGATCAGATGGGTCGAAGATTTGAATAAACTCTAAACTTTATGTCCTGCCCAATAACTATTGAACGTGCTGTTTCTAACCAACTGTCTTCTTTCCTTACCCAGAACAACCTACTAGACCCCCACCAGTCCGGCTTCAGACCTGGCCACTCAACGGAGACCGCACTCCTCTCCGTCAGCGAGATGCTTCACGCAGCTCGGACAGCCTCCCTCTCCTCTGTGCTAATGCTCCTAGACCTCTCTGCCGCCTTCGACACCGTAGATCACTCCATCCTCCTGTTGTCCCTGTCTGCAGCGGGGATCGGCGGCTCGGCCCTGGCCTGGATTGAGTCCTACCTCTCGGGGCGCTCCTCCCAGGTTGCCTGGGCTGGTAAAGTATCGGCACCCCGTCCCCTTACCACAGGAGTCCCCCAGGGCTCAGTCCTTGGTCCCCTCATTTTCTCCACCTACACCAAATCCCTTGGCCCTGTTATCACTGCTCATGGTCTTTCTTACCACTGCTATGCTGACGATACTCAACTCTTTCTCTCCTTCTCACCCTCTGACACTCAGGTGTCAGCCCGCATCTCCGCTTGCCTGAGAGACATCCAGAGCTGGATGGACAACCACCATCTCAAGCTCAATCCAGGCAAGACTGAGCTCATCTACATTCCTGCTCTAACCTCTCCCCCTCTCAATCTCTCCATTTCCCTAGGGGACACTCCACTGACCCCAACACCCTGTGCCAGGAACCTGGGAGTGGTGATGGACAACAGGCTGTCCCTCTCCGAGAACATCGCAGTGGTAACCCGGGCGTGCAGGTTCTTCCTGTACAACATCAGGAGAATCCGCCCTTTCCTCACCACCCACTCAACCCAGCTCCTGGTCCAAGCGATGGTGCTGTCCCGCCTAGACTACTGCAACTCTCTCCTGGCTGGCCTGCCAGCATCGGCCATTAGACCCCTTCAGCTTATCCAGAACGCAGCAGCACGCCTGGTCTTCAACCTCCCCCGACACTCCCATGTCACCCCCCTGCTCATTGACCTCCACTGGCTACCTGTGATGGCTCGCATCAAATTCAAAACATTGGTGCTCGCCTTCCAGGCAGTCCGAGGATCAGCCCCTCCATACCTCCAAAAGCTCATCAGACCCTAGACACCTACCAGATCCCTGCGTTCCGCCTCCTCAGGACGACTGGTACCCCCCCCACTTCATACTAGCACCCGGTCTCGACGTCTGTCTGTCCTGGCCCCACGGTGGTGGAATGAGCTCCCCGTGGAGGTCAGAACAACAGAAAGTCTGACCGCCTTCAAGCGCAGATTGAAGACTCACCTCTTCAAGCTGCACCTCTCTCCACCCCTCCCTACCTCCTTGTGACCTCCCTTGATTGTGTTTTATGAATCCTTGTTTAAGTGGTTCAAGCTTCTAGTTTAATACTTGTAAGGTTACTTATTGGCTTACTGTTGTGCACGCCAATGATTGATATCGTGTGGTCCCCCCCCCCCCCCCAAAAAAAATAAAATAAAAAATCATACTGACTGCGCCTGGTGTTTGAATTCGTATTTACCTTTTAGGGTTGTTTTAACGCACATGTTTCATGTTGGAAAATGCACTAATGTACGTCGCTCTGGATAAGAGCGTCTGCCAAATGACTACAATGTAATGTAATGTAATATGACGGTTTGTGTTCTGTGTATTTCTGTGGGCCATATCTTAATGCCAACTCAGACATCTTTAGAATTTAGGTATTTTGATACCACTCACACCCATCTTATGTTAATTTGGAAACACATGGGCAACATCACTTGCCAAATTTGTGCATTTATCCACGAGTCTGTGACAGAGAAGGAAACCATGTGATAACAATGATTACATGGTTTTTGTTATTCATATGTTGAAAAGACAACAGCTAAAAACACTGCAGTGAATGACACTGATTGTGAATAGATACGGGATATTCTCTGGGAGGGACATTAAAGAAATAAAATAAAACATATTTTCTATATTCAAGTATTGATAAGATGTGGACGAGACCAAGGCCATGAGAAAACCTTATTAAAGATACTGTCAGACTTTGGCATCTTACACACATTGGCTTAATATACACTTAACTACTCCAGCTTGACTCTCCTGGGTCTAAAACAGTGGTCCTCAACCTTGGTCCTGGAGAACCACAGGGTCTGCTGGCTTGTGTTGTTACTCAGCACTTGATAGCACAGTAACTGATTGGTTAAAGCAGTTTATTACACAGCTAACTCAGCTCACATGGTTTCTTCAGTCTGAATCAGTTGGGGAAAAACAAAAAACCAGCAGCAGATTCTGTGGTTCTCCAGGACCAGGATTGGGGATTGCTGGAATTCCAAGGCAATACTTCTATTATCAATACCTGGTATTGGCCAACAACCGGGTGGGTACAAAATGGGAAGGGAGCTGCATGGGCTTGTAACCCAAAGGTTTTATTGTCAGATAGGACACTGCCGTTGTACGCTGGAGCAAGTTACTGAACCTGAATTGCTTCAGTATATATACTGCTGTATAAATGGATACTATGTAAAAATGATAATAGTTGTGTAGTTGTGTAAAGTGTAAGTCGCTCTGTATAAGAGTGTCTGCTAAATGCCAGTAATGTGCCCGGAGGTGGCCCAGAATGCTGTTTCATGTCTTTAGCCCTATTTGGACGGGATAAAGTATCTCCGTAAACAACGTCTAGAATTACAGAGATGGGAGTGTCTACTCCATGTTGTCATCACACCGAAAGTGTTCCCCACGAGTCATACAACGTTACACATCATATCTTCACTGCAAACTGATTGCTTCTGGTAGAAAATCGTTGTCAGGGAGCAATTGAAAAGATGCAAGCGCAAAAAAACAACAACAACTACGTGGCAAACATGTCCACAAAAAGCGTGAGGAATCCTGAATTACACCTCTTTATTAACGTTAGTTTGAAAAAACTATATTATGCCATAACATGTATGTAAGGCTATAGCTAGGCTACAACAGCTTACCTAAAGCTGCCACAAGCGTTACCCCACTGTAGCCTAGCCTACTTTTGAGCCTGTTCTTTTTTTTGCTCTCTGTCTTCTTATTTTAGGTAACGTTGCATTAATTTAGAAGTCAGCCAATAGTTGTGGCTTGCACTTGGACCGAAGAGAGCACAACCAAAGGCGTCATCGAGTGCTTAGCCTACGTGAAAAACCAGGAGAAAAGACTGGGGGAAACTAATTTCTCACAGGAAATAACAGAATTTTACCGGACATGTCAATACGCACGGGATTGCTTTAACCTGGGGTAATTTTTACAGGACATTTAACAGGAGGTAAAAGACTCCGGAATCTTTACTGGCGCGGGAGCGCGCAGTCCATAAAATTTACGGACATGGCAGATTCAGAAGGGTGCTAAAATAGCGGAGCTCCTCTGGTAATTATTACATTACCCCACCTCCCCCTGTAAAATGTATCCCGTCCGAATAGGGCTTTTGTGTGACACTGGTATGGGATGCTCTGTATGGAAGTCATATAGCCTTAGTGCACGTCTTGATTTCCAACATAACAATCAGCAAAACAAAAGAAACAGGTTAACCACAGCAGGTATTGTGGACCGACAGCCGAGGTCAGCAGTAGAAACGCTGTGGAACACAGCAATATTGCTGTACAGAAACAATTACTTTTATCTATAATTTATTATTATTTATAAAATAATGGATATTATTATTATTTAAAATTGTCAGTAAAATCCTAGTTGCATTAACCAAGGGTAGCTCATTTCAAATGATTGCAAATAACTATGACTGCTTTTTTCCCCTCAAAAACACAAGTTACACAAATGTAACTTTCTGAAATAACAGAGAGGCTCATATGAAAGCTTTGTGTTCTGTTGCTATGGAGAGGTTTACTATGGCCAAGCTTTCATTGGCTTTCAGGGGAAAACAGCACTAATAGAAAACATCTGTCAGATCAGCAACATCCCCAGAAGGTTGCTGTGTAAGCCAACTACCACAATTATTATACTTCTATTCAAAGCACACAACTTTTTTAAAGACAGTTTTTAAAGACAGGTGGTCTGCAAAATACCAAACATTTAATTTACACAGCTATTATGACTTCATAAGCAAAATATCTATTCAGAGTTAACCCATTCTTGACAACCCAGTTTAACTGAAAACGGACTACTTCCGATGGCTGATATTGTGGTTCATAATTTAGTAATAGAGTAATTAGGGCTGGGCGATAAAACTATAATTTGCCACGATAACGATGATAAACGTATGAGATTTATTTTCGATAAAACTATAATTTGCGTCCGTTTCGTCTACTACCCAAATACAACACGAACAGCCAATCAGAACTAGACTTTCACGTTGCTGATGCGCCCACCCACTGAAAACAACGCTACTCAGGGTGACCACGTGTGAAAGTTATATTTCTCCTAGCTTGTGCTCTTATTGGTAACAGAACCATGACGGTAATAAAGTTAACTTCGCTAACGCTAGCTATCATAGCTGCCTACACTTGCTGCAGACAGCCCTTCTGAAGCCAGAAAAAAATCTCCCAAACTTTTCGTACTGTTCATGTAGGCCTATGCTTAGGCTACTGTTCATAGTAAATAACAGAAACGTGGACGGGCAGTTGTGAATGCGATAAAGCTCAAGATTTAATCAAACCTTCACGACATTGTATAACAGGGGTTACCAATTAATTTTCTACCCATTTTCTAAGATTGAAATGACTTGGCGGGCCAACCCTCTCCCCTCTCCCCTCCCTCATTAAAAAAAAATGCAGACATAGGCTATACGTGAGAAGAACGGAGTTTATTCTGAAAAGCTTGTCAATGCTTTTCAGTTGCATGAAATGCATTCCTTGCCAGTCCAAATGTAACATTCAATAACCATTTTAGTTTTTTTTTATATGAAGGAGCATCAAATTTGCGCAAACATAGCTTAGGTTACTGCTGGAGACATTTTAACGCAGGGCTAAACTAAAGTTTTACTAAATAAAAAATGTAGGCTAATTGTCCATGGCAGAAAAGCGCAACACTCGTAACACAAATAAAACAATTAGCCTAGCCTAAATTTCAACACCTTTGAAAACGTCAAAACAAGTCTAACAATCCAAAATGCTCTTTAAAAAAGAATATAATATTGTTGCATGTGCATTTAGTTGCGTGAAAGCGTTTGCTCCCCTATGTGTACGTTTCATAATAAAAGTACTCCACGCTCCGAATTTCACTATAAAAGAGGCCGATATTGTCATAGGAGAAACGTACATAGTATTTGCTTTCTTCGAGTTTGATTCATAGAACTTTGCTGGGCCAAATTAAAATGCCTCACGGGCGTGATGTGGCCTGATGTGCCGCCTATTGGGAACCCCTGTTGTATAAGTCCCCATGAGCAGGCCTCTGCTGGGTCCAAATGCTTATTTCATTATATGTGAAATAATCAGAAGGGAAAATTAAGGCAGATAAATCTGTGCTTATGGCCTATATATATAAGATAATTTGTTCATCCTTTTCCATGTTTTGCCTTGTTGAGGCATTTTATTACTGGATGTAAAGACATTTTGGTTCTGTTGAATGCGTATGTATGTCAATCCATTGTTTCTAAAAAATAATAAATAATCTTCTATTTTAAACCATAATGAACGTTCTGGTTTCTTCAGGGTTCAGTCATAAGCGTAATACTCTTCTAAGTTTAAATGGAGCATTAAGTGTATATCGTGATAATTATCGATATCGAGCAATATGATGAATATTATCGTGTTACACTTTTGTGCCATATCGTCCAACCTAAGAGTAATCATCATTTTCATGCCATTGTGTTTTTTTTTGTTTCTTGCTACATTTTGAATTTGGTATTCAGTACTATCATTCTTAGAATACCAAATACATTACTGGTAAAATTCTTAAAAATACAGTTGCTTAGTAAAATAATACCTACATTCTCGTCTAATGTGATTTTTCCAGTGCTATTACACTGTCAAATACACGATATTATTATTATTATTGTTTTCAGTAATTATATCAATCAATACGATAGGTAATTTTACCCTAAGCAAGATTAGTTTTAAGAATTTCCACCGAATATCCCCGGATGTCTTTCCTTTTTAACCTTTTAATGGCCAGTTTGGTAGAGCACATAGAGTCTTGATATCTTGTTGAAAAATATGTTGGACTTAACTCCACCTGATGGATCTCTACCATTTGGTTTACGTGGCAGAGATGCCTCAATCAGGTGGTGTTAAGTACAACATATTTTTCAACAAGATATCAATACTCAAAATGTGCTCGACCAAACGGTTGAGACATTAAAGGGTTAAACACAGACATATGCATGCTTCAGTTCACACTCATCCTCACAGAGTCCTCCTACTCTGTAAACCAGCAGCCTGGGAGCCTTCACGGTCCTTTACCCCGCGTAAAAAGGATTATTTTCAACAAGTGAGTAGGCTACTATTTACTCATTTGCATTTTCTTTCCAAGTATTTGTGTTTAAATCTTAAACATGGTTACAAAAATATCAAAGAAATAGGATCGCAATTGCAGAAACATCCTTAATTCTGGATGCAATTCAATAACTGTTTACAGCAATTTTGCGCCTTCTGCTGTTTTGCCGTACTTTAAGTAAAAAAGTTAAAAAAAATTTGACTTATAGCGGGTACTGTACAAAGACTCACTGTGTACGAAAAAGGAGAAAAGAACAGACTTGTGCAAGATTTAGAACAAGCTTAGCCTACATACATGTGTGTTTGTTAAGGCAGTTGAGTTCCGCCCAGATGTTGTTGCCTGCTTGTGATTTTCACAAACCACATGGTAGCCTTGCGGAAAGTAACATAACATAATGGACACAATCTTATTTCTATAACGGTGCAACATGTAACTTATACATAAACAATACAACAAAAAGTAGAAAATATATTGGTTTAGAATATCGGCACTGTATTATAAAGCAACAATATAAAAGTTTTATTTGCAAAGACAAATTTCAAAAACATTGTGTGGCCGTTATAATTTTGTTTGTTAGCATTATTCGTATACTTGGAATCCATACGGAGTAGCCTACTATACTTTCTCAGGATCTGTATTCATAGGTAAGCCTACTGCAGTTTTCATCTAAAAACACGTTTGCAGTTGCTTTTTCTCGCGATCTTTCTTCCTTTCATCGTTATTATTTATTTATAGGATGGATGTAATAACAATAAGCATTATTTTTATAATAATAGTAATGGTAGTACGATTCTATATTCAATTATTTGGTTTAAAAATGCCTAAATTCAGTATTTGGGGGCACACACTTTTTTGTTACAATTGCCCCCAACCTTGAAAACATGAAACTAGCTAGCTTGCTGGATAGAATCTCAGCTCTAGCTTGTTTCAGATTGGTGCAATTTTATGGTGTTGCAATTGCCCCCTGTTACAATTGCTCCCAGAATACTCTACTCCAGCCTCCTCAAGACTCGGAATTCGGCAATGGGTGACAATGCCGAGGAAGCCCCTCCCAGCGATCCTGGGAATGCCGAGGCCACTCCAGGGAGCACCGCCAGGGTCCAGGAGAGGGGGCAGTGGGCCAACAAAACCGAGTTTGTGCTGTCCATGGCCGGAGAAATCATCGGCCTGGGAAACGTGTGGCGCTTCCCCTATTTATGCTATAAGAATGGAGGAGGTGAGTTGAGAGGAGTTGCCAGGGAGTTTTGAAATACTTTCTTGGAAAAAAAGACACTTTATCTTAAAGGAGCTATATGTAACATTGACACAGAGCGTTTAAAATGGGTACTGCAGTCCAAATTCACAATATTGGAGAGTTGTCTCCGCCCGCCCCCTCCTCCCCAGACTTGAAGCTCACGCGGGTTGCCAGGTTGAGGACACTGAACGAACATGAGTGCAAGACGAGCCGAGTGCAACATTATATTTTGAGAAGAGCTTATTCTATTTTGACAATGACAAGCGACAACGAGTCCTACACTCTAAGTTGATCAGCTAATGTATACGTTTGCAATTTATTTATTGTTTGCAAATTATAAACCAGCTCATGTGGATTTTTTATAACTGTCAATGTTAGCTAGATGCATGGCTGGCTATGTTTACGGTCACACAGATATAAGATAACGTTAGTGGTATGTTTAGCTAGTAACTATATACATATATATATATATATATATATATATATATATATATTTAAATCTTTAGCTAGCTAGCTAAATGAAAACGATGTTGAACTTAGCTTAAGCATTCGTAAATCGGCTGTCGGAGTGCCGGAGTACATCTGGTCTTTCGTAATGGGTAGTGGGCGTAGTCAACTCGGAGAATAGTGAATCGCACAGGCCAAAACAAATACAGACGTTCCGACCCGGAATGGAAATTTCAAAGGAGAACATACTGGCTGTAGCATTGTTGTCGGAGAAGCCAGTATTTAGATTTAGCATGTTTCCTTAATCTCTGATGACATATCATGGTCATTTTATGATTTAGTACAGTAGATTTGTTACATATAGCTCCTTTAACAATTTGTCTAAAAATCTGTTTAAGTTCTATTATTTACTTCTAGGCTTATAGCTGAGAAAGGTGTTATCATAAGTACTATTGCTAACTGCACTCTTGTCTGCGTAGAGGTGACAGTATGGTGTAGTGATGAAGCAGGTGTCATATTGATTCTCAAGTCTGCCCAGGTCTAAGCCCAGTCTAAGCCTAACATAAATAGAAAAATTCTCAGACAATATTTGCAAGTGACATACCGATTTGATTCATATAGCAGTAATCTTTTTGCATATCTTGTGGAACCTGAAGAGCAGAAACTATTGAATGATATAACATTTGTATTAAATTGTAATTTTCCAAGACCAGCTTTATTTTGGGAGCTAAAGAGCTTACAAACAGAGTTCAGATAAGCGTAATTCTCATTTGGTCCGCTGATTTCATGTCAGTACCTACCAAATATATGCCTATCCCCTAAATACATGTATATCCAGTTTATTCAGGGTGTGTTGTACTGCCTAGTTGACTCTTTGTGTCTCTGTTCAGTGGAACTGATATTTCTTGAATATGTTTTTGCTGCTGAAGTGGCCCACAGGCTGTTTGCATTAATGGGCAAAGTGCACTATGAGAGGCTTATCATTCATTATTTACACTTTGTGTATGAGACTTCCTGTCCCTAATCTAACTTCCTGTCCCTAATCCCTGCCCCTTTGTGTGAGATTTTGGGGAGGGGTAACCAGGGTGTCTTATGTGCTTCTCCACAGGTGTGTTCTTCATTCCCTACTTTGTGTTCCTCTTCTTCTGTGGTATCCCCGTCTTCTTCCTGGAGACAGCTGTGGGGCAGTACACCAGCGAGGGAGGAGTCACTGCATGGAGGAAAATATCCCCGATGTTTGAGGGTAAAACCCGTTTCTATCTATCACCTCGCCGCGCCTAAGCATACCCCCCCGAATGGCTCGTCCTGTGCACCCCTCAACCCACTCCACGGGGCTATGGGGTTGTAAACAGGGTATGAAATTTACCCCACCCACTGGGTAAGCCAGAGTGGCTTGTGGATTCTAAAAAACACCTGCCATTCTCAACATTTTACCAGCCACATTACCTTTTTACAATATAACACAACCTGGGGCCACATGTATAAACAGTGCTGAGCAGAAAAATGCCCTCAGAAAGCCGCGTAAGGGAGTTTCCACGCAGAAATTCCGATGCATAAAATAACACGTGCTGTGAGAATCTCCGTATACCTCTGCACACGCTGGACACCATATGTACGCAGTGTTTGGCATCAGTGTGATATGGTGACATTAGTGAATGAAAGGCAGAGGTAGAAAAAGCAAAAAAAAAATTAAGCAGATTTATGACTTTCACTCTGAGCGTTCTTTTACGCATTCTTTTAGTCAGAGTTTTATACATGTCATGGTTTGTGACCCTTTTTCCCTTGCCGTCGGTTTCCTTGGTAGCCACGCGAGGGCGCTGCCCTTTTAGTGGATGTTTGCTCCGCCCCGTCTTGTAGTTTCTCTCAGCATCACACCTGTGCGTGGTTACCTTGGAGCTATTTAAGCCCATGTTTTCCTCCGTTATTAATCCGATATTAATTTGTATTGTCTGGCATTATTTGCTCTGTTTTGTGTGTGGTATTATTTTGCCCTTTGATTGCTTAGCCAGTATGATTCGGTCTAGGTTTTTTAGGAGACCATTTCTGCTCCAGAGTGTTTTATTGGAGTAATGCGGGACATGCCTTTGTGGATATATTAGGACTCTTCCCCCATGGCTCTTTTCTGTCTCCGCTTTCTGGTTTTTCCTTTCTTCCGTTGCCTAGACCCTTTTGCCTTCTCTGTCTCTTCCTCCTCTCTCTGTCTGCTTTCTTCTGTGAAAGCGAGAGGAGTCTTTGTTTGTTTGTGGATGTATTTGTATAGTCATTTCTTAGTAAGAGACCGGGTGTTTTTATCGTACTGACAAGCAGGGCTTTAGTTATTCTGAGAGGCAGGGCGTGTATTTTCTATTGAGCTCGCGTTAGTCTTTGAGCCGGTAAATGTCCGTTGCAGCCTGTCCTGTTCGTTCCTTTCGGTACCTGTCGCCGTACATGGAGCTTTTGCCGACTTTTTTCGGAACTGTAGTTCTGTTTCGTCCTTCGGTACATGTCTTCCTATAGGGAAGACTGGGCGATGTTGTGGACATGTTTGTGTGTGACTGCGAGTCTGAGAGTAGCCATGGAACGTTAGATCTCTGTTCCTTTTGCCTCCTCGTATACTATATATATATCTATATATATATCTCGTATTATTTTGCAGGGTTTGTTGGCTGTGTGTTTTATTTGTACCATTTATGCTACTCGCCTATTCTAACGCCTCATTACTGAGGCAGGGTGTTTATTATTGCTGGCTCTTTAGTTACTTAGCTCATAGAGGTATGGGACCGCAGATCTCTGCTCTATTCGCCTGTAAAATGTTTCTCTCTCCTGGGAGATCGGGCGTTCACGCTTTTACTGAGTTACTTAGCTCGTAGAAGTATAGGGTAGCAGTTCTTTGTTCCATTAGCCTTGTTTGGGTTTCTTACTGAGAAACCTGGCGTTTGCGCTTCTACTCATTGGTGTGTGACAGTGAGCCGGTTAGTAGCTTTGGTATGTGTGTTTCCCTGTCTTGTCTCCTTCCCTTAATTACGGGGTTTCCCATCCTAGTGGCCTAGTGCTTAATGAATCCCCATTGCTGCGTTTGGCTCCTCCTACCTCACACATCACGCCACCATTACAATACATGTGGCCCCTGGTTGGTGGCTGTGAGAGTAAAACTTTTACCAGCCACAATCAAAATTTCACCAGCATTTGCTGGTGGTTGGTGTTAATTTCACACCCTGATTGTAAACAGTAGTAAAGGGCTGTTTACTTGGCACAATTTCTGTTCCATGAAATTTATCTGTAATTTTATGCATGTTAATTGACAGTTGTAAGGTAAAATGTATTTAATATTTAATGCAGATTTGAACAGTTTTATTGCGCTGTTAATTTCCCTTTGTGTTTCCTGTTTGCTGTATAGGAATAGGAATCGCATCGCAGGTCATTGTCCTCTACCTCAACATCTACTACATCGTAATTTTGGCGTGGGCCATTTTTTACCTCTTCAATTCTTTTAAAAACCCACTCCCCTGGTCAACTTGCGGAAACTCGTGGAACACAGGTGCAGTTAAGATGTGTACTTCCTCACCTATTCGCACATGGCAAGGATGGTGAGGGATGGGCAACTCCAGGCCTCGCTTGCCTGTGTCTATGCAGGTATTTGCTGCCACCAGTTACCTATTATTTAATTCGCTAAATCATTTACAGTTGAAGTCGAAAGTTTGCATACACTTAGGTTGAAGTCATTAAAACTAATTTTTAACCACTCCACAGATTTCATGTTAGCAAACTATAATGTTGGCAAGTCAGTTAGGATATCTACTTGATGCATGACACAAGTCATTTTTCCAACAATTGTTTACAGACAGATTATTTCACTTTTAATTCACTATATCACAATTCCAGTGAGTCAGAAGTTTACATACACTAAGTTGACTGTGCCTTTAAATTTTTAATATTTGGTTGCATATCCTTGGCATACCATGACTTCCTGATGTCTGTGATCCAACAACATCAAAAGAATCTTGATAACTTCTTTTCTGGTACTCTTACAAGCGATACTATAACGTCTCTGCATTTGAATGGATCTCTATGGGAATTGGGGGGTGGGACTAGATTTAGCTGTAAATTACACTGGAACAGCATGGAAACACATGGTTGGCTAAATGGCTCTAAGTCATCAAGGGTCTGACGTATCAAACAAGTCTTAAATCATCACTCTGCTGCCAGAAATACAATAGATATGGATGGATAGCTTGAAGGGTTTCTTCTCCTGACTTATTTTTCCATAGAGTTCAATAGGAAAATTTGTCAGGAGAAACAACCCTGAAAGTGATCCATCCATATCTACTGCATATCTGACAGCAGAGTGATGGTTTGAGGCTTGTTTAATACCTCAGACCCTTGATGACTTACAGCCATTTTATCAATCATGTATTCCATACTGTTCCAGCATAATTTACAGCTAAATCTAGTCCAACCCCCCCAATTCCCATAGAGATCCATTCAAATGCAGAGACGTTATAGTATCATTTGTAAGAGTACCAGAAAATAAGATATCAAGAGTCTTTTGATGTTGTTGGGTCACAGACATCAGGAACTCATGTCATGCAAAGGATATGCGACCAAATATTAAAAATTTAAAGGTACAGTCGACTTAGTGTATGTAAACTTCTGACCCACTGGAATTGTGATATAGTGAATTAAAAGTGAAATAATCCGTCTGTAAACAATTGTTGGAAAAATTACTTGTGTCATGCACAAAGGAGATGTCCTAAGTGACTTGCCAACACTATAGTTTCCTAGCATGAAATCTGTGGAGTGGTTAAAAATGAGTTTTAATGACTTCAACCTAAGGGTATGTAAACTTCCGACTTCACCTGTACATGATCTGATATTTTAGCTACATTCCGCAATATGAACAGCAGCTCTTGTGCCTGTAGGCATGTATTGTAGCATTTTATTGTGGTCTAATTTACCAGTGAATGAGTGGTGGTGTATATGACTAATTAGCTGATTGAGCCTGGGTAACTGGTGGCAGCAAAAACCTGCATACACACTGGCCCGCGAGGTCTGGAGTTGCCCACCCCTGCTGTAATGACACCCAGAGGACTGTACGAGTGATGTTAGGAGTAATGATGTTAACCAGGGGTCCTCAATCTTTTCCAGAAAGGGCCGGTGTGGGTGCGGGCTTTTGTTCCAACAAATCAGTAACACACCTGATTCTACTAATCATGGTCCATATATATCTAGTGGTTGATTAGTTGAACCAGGTGTGTAAAGACCCTTCCACACTAAGAACCATAACTATAAATATATTGTTTTAAAAATAATTCTAACATAAGTGGATGGCGGAGTCCACACCACAACCATAACGACAACGACAGTGACGAACGATATCGTTGGGATCACTTTCAGAGCTATTTGATGAACGACAGAAACACTGACAGCCAATCAAAATCCATCAGAATTGACAAGCTGCCGACACAGCTGGAGCACGTGGTGCAGGGCGTGTTTGGAGCCACTGTTTACAGAGCGTTATCGTTCATCAGTGTGGATGCTCACATCGTTATCGTTATAGATAACGATTTTGGTGTGGACGGGCCTTAACTGCTTGGTTGGAACAAAGGCCTCTACACCCACACTGGCCCTTTGTGGATAGGATTAAGGACCGCTGCTGTAAAGCACTCGCATTTCCGTTAATGCTCCCCCACACTTATTACATGGGATAAGGATTCTTATGTCCAGGTGCAGTAACATGGTCTGAAATGTAAAATTTCTCTGACAATATTTTCTCATCATTTTCTAAAACCACTGACCTCTGAATTTTTGGCGATTGCCCTTACTGAACCTTCCTATTATGTTAGCATTTTGCTGCCACTTGTGTTAAGGTGTTGTTACGGGTCAATATAAAAAAACATGAAAGTTCCAAATATCTTTTTTTTTTTTTTTTACATGTATTTCCTAATTCTCTAGGATATCTTAAAGGTGTTTGCTGAAGAAAATCACCAATTTGAAGTTATGCAAAAACAAAAAGTAATTTCGGGTCATACAGACCCAAACATAATAGGAAGGTTAAGTCGGGGACAAACCACAATGTGAATTGATTTAATGTGGGCCTCGGCTTTCTAAACTGGACGTTTTTACCTGAAATGTCTGATCATCTTGGCTGAACAAGATATGTCAGATGGCCCAGAGAATAACACTGGCCAGGATGCAGGATGCAGTGCTAATTCAGATTGCCTGCAGAGGCGTGTTAAAATGAGCTTCCAGACTGGTTTTTACAGTTAAAATGAGCTTCCAGGCTGGTTTTTACAGTTAAAATGAGCTTCCAGACTGGTTTTTACAGTTAAAATGAGCTTCCAGACTGGTTTTTACAGTTAAAATGAGCTTCCAGACTGGTTTTTTACAGTTGAAAATAGCTTCCAGGCTGGTTTTTACAGTTAAAATGAGCTTCCAGACTGGTTTTTACAGTTAAAATGAGCTTCCAGACTGGTTTTTACAGTTAAAAAGAGCTTCCAGGCTGGTTTTTTACAGTTAAAATGAGCTTCCAGACTGGTTTTTACAGTTAAAATGAGCTTCCAGACTGGTTTTTACCACAAAGGTTCTCTCTGCAGTTGAATGCCAGAACAAGAGCACCATGGGAAGAGATGAGAACTTCTTGTCCAACTTCACGGAGGAGAATTATTACATGTATGAACGTTTTACCAAGCTAAATATTCATTATTAATGCTTTATGTTAATTCATTTCTGGGGTCTCAGAACAGAATGTATGTACAGTATTGGGGTAATGTGTAGGAACAGGTGGGTTGGCTTGTCTAAAGAAGCAAGGCAATGTATCCTACATCTTTTATACATGCCTGAATTTGCACATTTAAAGACATTATGATGTTTCTATTATAGAAATTAATTCGCAGTGAGCTTTGTAAAACACAGATCCACAGACAGTGTAACATATTCTGGCATGAAATTACATTTTACAGCTTAAGGATATGCTGATTTTGGGACTGTGAAAAGTAAAAATGTGCTACAAATCCAGATGTGGATGTAAACTCCCAGCATCCTCTCTCTACAGTAACGACGTTCCCATAGTGACACCAGAGGAGGAGTTTTGGAAGTAAGTTGCACACGCAGCTGGTGGAGAGTGCTTCTCCATGTACACGTTTGTGCTTGCTGTGTGACAGCGCTTGTGATTGGTATATGCCGTTGCCATCTGTAGTCTAACTCACCGTTGACTGGAGTATGTGGCAGGATAAGGCTCGATCAATAAAAAGCTCATTGCACAGCAGATGAGCTTTATATTGATCCTTATACAGCGCCCATCTTAGTGATACCACACTATTCTAGACAATTAACTATTCTGTCCTCTGCTATACAAAATGAATCTTCCATACACGTTAATAAGCCTGAAAGCTTACAAATATTAATTATTGCCAATGTTAAAATGTGAACACAGTTACTTGTGTGTTTTTCTATGGAGTAGAATGAGACAGTTCTTCAGGGTGAATGAGAGTTTCTCAGTGAATCATGGGCCGGCCGGATCTTTGAGCAATGCAGGGGAAACGGGTGTCATAGTAATACGTTTATGGATGTGCTAGCCTTACCTATTCTATATCTAACACAATGCTATATCTAAACCATTTTCTGCATAGACCTCAGTGTCAGTCTTGTACCTACTGTACTATGAGCACTTAACTTTGTGTGGTAGGTTTGTGTATTTATTGCTATTGGTTACAACCCTGGCACTTTCTCTGGTTAATCGCTAAACTTTTTTTTTGTTTTTTTAAGTTATACTTTTCAGACTTTTTTACCTTTATTGGACAGCTCAGTCCAGAGAGACAGGAAGAATGGGGAGGGAGAGACATGCGACAAAGGTCGCGCGGCCGGATTCAAACCGCCGACGTCGCGGCTCGCAATGAGTTTGTGTACGCCGCTCTTGCAGGCTACGCCACCGAGACTCCCCATTCTCTAAACTTTTATGCCGGTGCTTTTGTAAGTCATTCTGGATAAAGACGTCTGGCTAGATGGCAACATGTAAATGCATGTGAAATGGATGAGGTTGTGAACTTGTGACCACATGGACTGTAGATTGTGTGCTGTCCCTATCCCCATACCGCAGTCTAACTGGGTGAGTTGTACCATCTGGGCCTGTTAGGCTGTTGTTATCATTTGTGCTACTGCACTGGTTTCACTTCTGTACCTTTTGTCTAAAGGGATATTAAAAAAAGAAAAAAATAACCACGTGTGCTCATATCCAACTTCTTCCCCATTGGCCAGTGCTGTCTGTGAGGTTTTTCCAGCATAATGACTCATAGTTATAGAATCAGAGAGGGCAGCTTTACTGGTTGTGTGTGGACAGTGATTTGGTGATGTTACCCTGCAGAGACTGCACAAGGCCCCAAGAAACTAGGACTGAGAAAAATATTTTTTCTATTTTCTTTTCTTCCCTAATTTATTATATTAAGCTATTATATTTCTGTATCTCTTCATTCACTGTCTGCACAAAGCAGAGAAGCCCGACACTGAGATCCCGTCTACTTTGTGCGCCAAACAAAAGGGTCGTAATTCCTCAGCTTTAGAGCCACTGCTCCTTAACCAGTGAAAGTCAGCATGGGTGGAGCATGCTTTTGTGCAATCCCAGCTCAGCTGCACATGGGACAGGGTGAGCACAATGCTGCCATTTATGAGAACGTCTGAATAGAATAGCTCACAAGTGAAGTCACAGGCATCCAAACAGACTCTTCAGGCGTACAATGTCTTACGGTTTTTTCTGATTGCTTAGGCACTATCTTTGAAACTATAGGCTATTTTAGCAAAACTCTACACACTAACCGCAAGACCTTACACCAAACCAGCAAAACATAATACAGCTCTTGCAAAAGCAAACAATTCTTGTAAAACTCTTCAAACTCTTTTAAAAAATTGTCTTTTTGCGTCAATACAGTTCACACAAACCATCATTTGAATAAGCACACGAAACACCAACTACGCACTGATAGTATAAATGAGAAACACTTGTGGCTTCTGCTTTTTCTGTGTGTAGGGCATAGCAGTTTGCAATAAAGCTTTGTCATGCATGTAGTAAACACACATACACACAGGTACACATACACACATACACACTTTGTGGGTCTGGCCATAAGACTTGATCCACATCACAATGCGATGTTGTCTTGAGCTATAGGCAGTGTGGAAAGTATCGCCTGGAGTGCCGTATCCAGGCCTGGCATGACCCCTGATCGATGTCTCCACTAGCCTCCTCCATTGCCTGTAGAAGGGGTATGCATTGGTAGGGCTGGCGATCAAATACCTTCCAACGCCACGCAGAGCAGAATTCTTCAATAGGATTCCAGAGCGGAGAGTATGGGGGGAGATTGAGTGTGATGAAAAGTGGGTGACCTGTGAACCAATTGTGGACCAAAGCAGCCCGGTGGAAATTAACATTGTCCCAGATGATAACGTACCTGGACTGCTCTGGCCCCTGGTCATTAGGAATTAGTCTGTTGTGGAGGGTGTCCAGAAATGTGATAATGTGTGCAGTGTTGTATGGGCCTAGGATTGCATGATGGTGAAGGACACCGTTTTGACTACTAGCCGCACACATTGTTATGTTGCCACCACGTTGTCCTGGGACGTTGATGATGGCACAGTGTCCAATGACATTTCTGCCACAGCCCCTTGTTTTTGCAAGGTTGAAACCTGCATCGTCCACATATATTAGCTTACCATGCACTGCATCTGCTTCTAGCTCCATGACTCTCTGAAAGAGACAAGACAAAACAATGTAGCACAGTACGAAAAGACAGGGATCAGTCAATATGATGTAGCACCACACACTTCCAGATCCAGTACCAATGATAGGATAGTATAGTTTACCTGCACATATTCATATCGCAGTTGTCTTACACGGTCTGAGCTTCTTTTGAAAGGGACTCTGTACAGCTGCTTCATCCTAATTCTGTTGCGTTTCAGTAGAAGAGACAGTGCAGAGAGACACACTCTGTTGACGTTTTGGAATATGGTGTTATCTGCCATTATGTTGTCCTGCAGTTCTCTGAGTCTGATGCACTTATTTGACCATATTTACAATGTGGTTCTCCTGCTCTGGGGTGAACGGTCAACCTCTTCCACCAGATACTGGTTTTCTTGCAGTTCTGTAAAAACATTTGATTGGTTTTAGTGATAGATCCTTCTCATTATGAAAGTACAGTACATATTTCTGTACCAGTAAGACTACAGCACTTACAGTTACTTACTGGTTCTCATTTCGAAATATCCGGTTGATACCTGCAATAGTATGGCGGCTCAGATTTGGTTGAACCCGTTGCCCAGCCTCCCTCATGCTCATCCCATGGTTGACAACATGGTTAACCACAATCGCTCTGATTTAATCAGTTATTGTGTTCCTGACGTCCCCTTCCTCTTCCTCTTCCCTGTCCTCTCCTTCTCCCTCTTCCTCCTCCTCCTCCTCCTCCTCTTACTTCTTCAGCTCCTCGTCCTCCTCCTCCTCCTCTCTCTTACTTCTTCACTATCTCGTCCTCCTTGTCCTCCTCTTCCTCCTCGTCCTCCTCTAGTTCTCACCCCTCTTACTCTCTGTCCAATATTGGCCGCCATTGTTGTCCAAACCAAATGTTTACCTGTGGCCTATTTATAGTGCTCAAGCTCTGATTTGTAAGTGAACTCATTGTCTAAAAGTGTTGTCACGTGTCAATGTGGAACGGCAATTGGCAAAATAGTGTAGCAATGTAGAGATCAATGTTTACAGTTTTGCTAGAAGTGTGTTATTAAATTGCAAACTGAGTGTAAAGCAGAGAACGTGCATTCAGTTTGGCACACTTGGTAAATGCATTGGCTACAAGTGTTAATGGTTTCAGAGATAGTGCTTCAAGAATCACTGTTAGTGTTTACAGAGAAAACTAATCTGCACTGGCTACTTTACAAGTAGCTGCAGATAGGATATGACAATATACTCAGTATGTGGATATGTGTTTTTGTATGCACATGTCTGATGTGCATTTGGACATATTTGTACATGTCTGTGTGTGTGTACACATGCATGTATGCACTTGTGTGTGTACATGCATGCATTGTACATGTTTGTGTGTGTGCATGTGTGTGTAATGTGTGTGTACCTGCGCATATGTGTGCACATGTATGTGCGTGTGTGTACACGTATGTGCATATGTGTGTACCTCTGTGTAATGTGTGTGTACCTATGTGTGCATACGTATGCGTGTACCTGTATGTGCATATGTATGTGTGTACCTGTGTGTGTATATGTATGTGTGTACCTGTGTGTGCATATGTGTGTGTACTTGTGTGTGCATATGTATGTGTGTACCTGTGTGTGCATATGTATGTGTGTACCTGGATCACTTTAAGGGTTGTTTCTCCTGACTTTTTTCCCCATAGAGTTCTATAGGAAAATGAGTCCGGAGAAATAACCCTTGCAGTGATCCATCCACATCTACTCCATATCTGGCAACAGAGTGATGGTTTGGGGCTCGTTTGATAGCTCAGACCCTTGATAACTTACAGCCATTTAGCCAGCCATGTGTTCCATACTGTACCAGTGTAATTTACAGCTGAATCTAGTCTCACCCCCCAATTTCCATAGAGATCCATTCAAATGCAGAGAGGTTATAGTATCGCTTGTAACAGTACCTGAAAATAAGATATCGACAGTTTTTTGATGTTGATGGTCACAGACTTCAGGAAGTAACAGCATGTAAAGGATATGCGACCAAATATGAAATGTGATACTTTAAAAATACGTTAAAGCAAAGGGTATGAATACTTATGTAAATGAGAAATTTTATTTTTTTATTTTTAATAAATTTGCAAAAATCTCAAAAAAACTTTTTTCACATTGTCATTATGGGGTGTTGTGTGTAGAATTTTGAGGGAAAAAATGAATTTAATCAATTTTGGAATAAGGCTGTAACAGAACAAAATGTGGAAAAAGTGAAGCGCTGTGAATACTTTCCGGATGCACTGTATGTATGTGTGTACCTGTGTGTACCTGTGTGTGCATATGTATGTGTGTACCTGTGTGTACCTGTGTGTGCATATGTATGTGTGTACCTGTGTGTACCTGTGTGTGTGTACCTGTGTGCATACGTATGTGTGTACCTGTGTGTACCTGTGTGCATACGTATGTGTGTACCTGTGTGTACCTGTGTGCATATGTATGTGTGTACCTGTGTGTGTGTACCTGTGTGCATATGTATGTGTGTACCTGTGTGTACCAGTGTGTGCATATGTATGTGTGTACCTGTGTGTACCTGTGTGCATATGTATGTGTGTACCTGTGTGCATATGTATGTGTGTATATGTATGTGTGTACCTGTGTGTACCTGTGTGCATATGTATGTGTGTACCTGTGTGCATATGTATGTGTGTATATGTATGTGTGTACCTGTGTGTACCTGTGTGTGCATATGTATGTGTGTACCTGTGTGTACCTGTGTGCATATGTATGTGTGTACCTGTGTGCATATGTATGTGTGTATATGTATGTGTGTACCTGTGTGTACCTGTGTGTGCATATGTATGTGTGTACCTGTGTGTACCTGTGTGCATATGTATGTGTGTACCTGTGTGCATACTGTATGTATGTGTGTTCTCCAGTAACCAGGTTTTGGGGAAGACGGATAGTCTTTATGAACCCCTGGGTCCTGTTCGTTGGGACCTGGCCCTCTGTCTGCTGCTGGCCTGGGTCATCTGTTACTTCTGCATCTGGAAGGGGGTTAAATCCACTGGGAAGGTGAGATAAAAGCGTCTGCCAAATGATTGTAATGTAATGGAAAAAGAGAGGGGGCGGGGCCAGTCATTTCTGCATCTGGAAGGGGGTTTAATCCACTGGGAAGGTGGGAGAGGGGGCGGGGCCAGTCATTTCTGCATCTGGAAGGGGGTTTAATCCACTGAGAAGGTGGGAGAGGGGGCGGGGCCAGTCATTTCTGCATCTGGAAGGGGGTTTAATCCACTGAGAAGGTGGGAGAGGGGGCGGGGCCAGTCATTTCTGCATCTGGAAGGGGGTTTAATCCACTGGGAAGGTGGGAGAGGGGGCGGGGCCAGTCATTTCTGCATCTGGAAGGGGGTTTAATCCACTGGGAAGGTGGGAGAGGGGGCGGGGCCAGTCATTTCTGCATCTGGACTTTTTACCAAGGTGGTCCTGCTAACGGGGTCAACTACCAAGGAAGTGGAATTTATGTACCAGCAGTGACTCGTTCATGGCTGTGTTCTGGATGACTGCAGGCTGTTCAAATAGAGACAAAAAAACAGTGCTGTTGCTGTTCTTTGAAAGTAAAGGGTGAATTTGTACAAATGACCAGGTGGCAAAGATGGATAGGATCTAATCAAATTCAATCGGAGTTTTTAACACAACAGTGTGAACCTGTTACACTCAAAGGGTTGCTAATTTACCATTATAATAGATGAGCAATTTCAGTCTATTGTGACACGAGGTTAAACAGTATCGTTGTAGTTTTTCATACTGTTTACGTTTATAACTTGTTAATTAGACAGCTGTGTGCAGTATTAATAAATATGTACTTCTGTAATACAACCTGAACAAACTGAAATGAATTGATTTGAATTGAAATGAGTATCTCAGATGTGGCCTTTCAGGGCAGTAGTTGTCATACAGGTCAAACACAAAGAAAAGATATACGCACACCGTTGCCAAATGCTGTGTTCCACTTTATTAAGAATAGGGTGTGCAAAGGTCTGTTGCATTGAGCTGATTAAGGGAATGTGGATAGAAAGCCATTTATCCTCGCGAGCTATTGTCTGTTTTGTATGCTCTGATGAAGATTGTTTGACCGGAAGCTTAGTTTAATAAGGTGGAACGTAGCATTTGGCAACAGTGTGCAGATATTTTTTCTCTGTGTTGAGAATCTGTGATTATCCAGCTCCTTACTAGAATCGTCAAGCCGGGGTGAGCGGCTGTTCCTCCTTGATTTTACACGGGTCAAATAGAGAATGTGTGCGGTGTGATGCCTGCGGTGTTGAAGATGGGTGACCGTCTCTTGCAGGTGGTCTACTTCACCGCGACGTTCCCTTACCTTATGCTCTTCATCCTGTTTGTACGCGGCGTGTCGCTTCCCGGAGCCTGGCAGGGAGTCATGTACTATCTGTACCCCGACATCTCCAAGATCAGCAACCCAAGCGTAAGCCACCAAAAACCTGTCACTGACTTCTGGAGCCTTGCGTTTTCTAAGATCCTTCCACTGTCAGCCATAAACTGTCAGACAGAGCATGCACATCAGGTGTATTTTTCACTGGTTGAACTCTTACCTTTGACCCCATTTAAATTCCTTTGGATCCCCCCCCCCCCCCCCCCTCTTGGTTTCTGGGGTCAAAGGGCACATTCCTGTCCCGTCTCCGAGCAACACACTTTCCCTTCTCCACATCCTGTTTCTATAGGGAGAGCTGTGTAAAAGCTGGAGATCACACTGGCGATGGGGAGACTTCTTTTAATCACCATAGTAACAGCATGTGTGTCCTCCTATAAGAGGAAGTTTGAGGCCCCGAATAGGAGCAGCTGTTAAGAAGGCCATTAACCCTTTCATGCATGGAGTCCACTACAGTGGACAGGCTTTTCAAAGTCTATTTTAACATAGTCAAAAACATTTGTGATCTCCAAAAAATATCTGAGCAGATTCCTTGCACCTTTGCCAAAATTTTGATATGCTCCATCTTGTTACATGTTATTGGCTTTTCTAGTTTTGATACAGTGAAGGTCAAAATGGCAGGCGGAGGTGGAAACATACAAACTCCCTCTGGTGTAGCTGTGAAAACCTTCTATTCCTAGAGAACGGAGCATGTTAAAAAATATATATTCTTATTAGGGAAGATGCAAGGAGCAGAATTAGTTATATTTGTAACAAAAAATTACCGTAGTTCTTGTATTGTATACGAAAAACCTTCTGTCCACTGAAGTGGACATCATGCATTAAGAGTTGTAATCTGCATGTATGGTCTATGTTGACCTAGGCGGGTGAAACACACGCGGAGATTGATGTGAAAAAAATATTGCTGTTTTGTAATAATTCATGAGTGAAAGGGTTAATGTGAGGGGCGATGTATGCTTGCTGCCACAGCTTTACCAGGGTGGACCTTTCCCCCATACCTCTTTCCCCCATACCTCTCTAAGAGAGAGAGCGGGAGAAAGAGAAAGAAAGACAGACCTATTAGTTCAGTATGTGGAACTAATGAAAAAAATTACCCCAGCAGTGCTTTGACCAAGTCCCGCCCCTTTCTGCGAAGCCTCATGGTGGAGACATGGATCGGCATGCTCCTCTAGTGTGATTGGTTACAGTCCAGTATAGTATCCAATTACATTTCAGGATACAAGTACGCCCCCCCCCCCCCCCCCCTTCCCCCAAGGATTTACTAACAATCTATTCAGGCAGACCTGCAATATAGGCATGATTCTATTGCCTAAAAGTCTGCTTTGCACACAGGAAAGCACCATAGTGGGTATGCTGGGATAGGGGGAGGGTTGCAACATGTGCTGTCCTGTTAATATTAACCAGATGTTGGTTTCTTGCTACTATTGTTGGCCGTCCTGTCACACAGGAAACTGGTTAAGATGCAAGAGTTTCTCTTAAACTTGAAATGTGTTGGGCCTTTAGTCACCGTTAACATTACGGCAGATCACTGGCAATTTCGCAAGAAATGTCTATTTTCACCAATCTTCAGATTTTCATATGATTTTTTGTTTTGGTTTGTGATTTGGTTTGTAATTTGTAGGGATTTGCCAGTGTTTTCAAAACGTAAGGGGTAAGGCATCTTAAAAGTATTTCAAATTTTAATTTCACCTAGGTCTGATAAACACTTTTTTTCAGACTAATTAGACAAAGTGTTACAGTTTGAGATTTATAATCTAAAGCCTTAGTTTCTGCAACAGGACACTTGCTGAAAATACAGATTGGGGTCTGGGAATAATCACTAAGGGGTTTCCTGCTTCTCATAAATAGCTGAATTTCCTAGCTGCTATACTGCTATTGTCTTCTTTTAAATGCACTTCTTAATATTTATTCATCATTGGTATGAATCTATCTTACCCGTTGTGTTATAGTTTATTTGTGATTGGGTCGTTTATGCACGAGAGGGGCATAGGGAAGATTCTTTGAGCTCAAGCTGCAGAAATTCGAACCGACAAATAGTTTGCGCTGGTAAAGCGATGACGTGATCTATATGAACAGAATACGCTTTGGAGACAACACCACCAATTCATTTCTCATATAAATAACCTTAAAACAATACAATATGTAAAAAAAAAACGCAAACTATTTTGAGGTGATAATAATCATGGTTTAATGTCTTATCATTTTTGCTATTAATAGGCCTACGTCTGTAAGGGGGTCGGGTTCGGAGGACCAGACGCGACAGAAGGAATCTAAAAGTTAATCCCCGTAGGAATTAACCACTGAGGTGGAAAGAATCCGCAAAAAAAAAAAAAAAAAGGAAAGGAATGTGTTATGGTTCCCGCAGGGGGACCGGACCCAAACGCAAGACTCGGACCCAAACGCAAGACTCGGAGACGGCTCAAGGGGAAACTCCACAGGGAGTACATTTAATGAAACATAGGCAGGGGCAAGACAGACAGGCGTGGCAGGAACAGGACGGGTCGGGAACTAAGGAGGGGTCAGGAACTAAGGAGGGGTCGAGAACCAGGCTGGGCAGGGACGGCGCACAGGCCGTGGGGTCCAGCTTAAGGACGGCACGCCGGCCGTGGGGTCAGGAACAGGTGCAGGGAAGGCCCATGGAACACAACCTTCAAACCTGGGGGTGGCACTCAGCCTAGGGGTAGGAACAGGTAACAAGGAGGGACAGAAACGAGGAGGCCTGGAGGGAACAGGGGAGCCTGGAGGGAACAAGACCTAGACAGGACGAGAACACAACGGGGAACCCAGCTCACAAAATCGACAAGCACACAAGACAGTCTGGACCTGGACAAAGAGACAGGGCAGACTATGTACGAGACATGAGGAGGACAAAACAAGCAACAGGTGGGAGAAGGGTAACGAGGACACCAGAGGAAAACACAATTCAGGTGTGGGGAGTGCAGGACACAAGTAGGAGGGAGAGAGGGAAAACACGGGGTGGACTGGGAGACAATGGGAAAACCCGGGATGGAATCCGGGTGCCTCACAGAACACCTCTTGCTCTAAATAAGAGAAAGAGCACGGACCAAGGTATAGATAACAGAAAAGCAAAAGAAGGCGACCAAAGAATAGGGCGAAATAAACTCTTAGGTTCGAGAGTCAAAGGGAAGAAAAAGAAAGGACGCCTCTCTCTCGGCACAAGAGAGTAGAAAAGAGAGAAAAACTAAAAGACCTCTCGCTCTCAAAAACGAAAGCTGGGATAAGAGAGGAAACAGAGGTACGCCTCCAAAGGTAGGAAACAAAGGTAGAACTAGCAAAAGACAAAAGAAAGGAAAGGAGATCCTAAGATCTAAACCAAACTAAATGGCTAAAGGGACTTCCTGCTTTTCTTATTTGAAACAACCAGAAAAGCAGTAGCCAAAGTCCTATACCTTACCGGCTACGTGAAGTTGCAAGACAACAAATAAGCACCTGGAAATGGAAACAGAGATTATATACCCAACAGGTGAACCAGGACAGGTGCGAGAAATTAGGATAGAAAGGACGAAAACTCGGAACGGAAGGCGGAAGAACAAGGCAAGAGTGCCCCCACGCCGCCCAGCCGACTCAGAGGAAGAACGACCGCAGAAACCAAAAGAAGGCTGAAAACCCATGACAACGTCTTTTTGAACGGTCATAAAACAGCGAAGATATTTTCATAATGAACACATTTAGAAAGATACATCGTGCATGAGGGGAAAAAATCCACATTAGCACCTGTAAATTCGCCTTGAAATATAAAGTAGCCTGTTTGGCCCCTGATTCAGAGGCCAAACAGAGCGAAACCCCCCCAGTTTGAGTTCACTCTGGTTGAAGACTAAGTTCTCCGGAGAACAGCAGGCTCTAAAGCAGAGGTGGGCAATTAGGGCCGTATCTGTTTCTGGTTTTCGTGTTTACTGGCCTTAATTACTTTATTCGCCTAACATTTTTGTCAACTGACATTTTAGCTACATTTTTTTGATACGCACGTGAATGACAGCCGAATACATTTTGTGTCCGTATATGAAACATTTTCCTGTGATCTAATGTATCAGTGAAGCAGTGTTTGCGTATACAACCAATTAGCTAATTTAGCTTGGGCAATTGGTGGAAACAAAAACCTGCATACACACTGGCCCTCCAGGAACAGGATTGCCCACCCCTGCTCTAAAGGGATGTTTTCTCTGTTAAGGTTTGGTGTGATGCTGGGACACAGGTCTTCTTCTCCTATGCTGTGTGTCAGGGAGTCCTCACTGCACTGGGAAGCTACAACAAATACAACAACGACTGCTACAAGTGAGTAGCCACTGAGTGTATATCCGATAGCTGTCGATAGAGGTGTAAAATCCAGGGGTCAGACAGTAAAGGTCCTTGCCATGTGTTTCTTCCACCCATGAACTCAGCCGGCTGATTTCACTAATTAGTTCTACCTCCTGGCTGAATAATTGCGCTAATTAGCAAATCCAGGTGATTGGAACAAAAATTACTGGGGAGGACGTTTACTTTCTGAACCTGGATTTTACACCTCTGACTGTGAGTCATCGCTGCTTGAGTCCTCTGTGGACAGGGACAAAGACATGAAAATACACTATTGTAGCCCTGTTGCAAGTGGCTCCATTTTCATGGGTTTGTTTTCCTATAAGACCTTTACAATCACACCGACATGCTGTTATTTCATGGGGTCAGAAAAAAAAAGTGACGCTGAGCTGATTATTATTCTTTTAAAAATATTTTATAATAGTTTGTGCTGCAGAACTTGTGCAGGTGTTGATCGCAGCCCAGCAAGTCTAATTATTAATCTAATCTGCTGTGGTTCATTTTACAGAGACTGCCTCGCACTTTGCGTTCTCAACAGTGCAACCAGTATATTTGCGGGTTTTGCTGTGTTTTCTGTGCTGGGGTTTATGGCTTACGAACTCAACATGGACGTGGCTGACATCGTCTCTTCAGGTGAGTGGAATGTGCTCCCAGATATTTCCGTGTCCATAACATGTAGTTTGATTCATATAAGATTCATATTTGATTCCTACAACACACTGATCAACTGAAAAAGAAGGTTTTCCACAAACACACTAGAATTTAAGGTACTTTATACGTCATCGATCCTCGACCAGGAGTCCCCAACCCTACTCCTGGAGATCTACTGTCCTGTAGGTTTGCATTTCAACCCCAATTTGGTACACCTGATTCTACTAATTAGCAGCTCAATGAGATCTCTAGCTGAATAAGGTGTGCTTTGTTAAGGCTGGAGTGAAAACCTACAGGACAGTAGGTCTCCAGGAACAAGGTTGGAGACTATTCCTAGGCCGTGTCCGAATCAGCACTCTTCCACACTGTTGAGTAGCCTTGGTGAGTAGATAGGATGAGAAAGTCATTGATTAGGTGAAAATCTTTCTAATTGCAGTATACTTGAAACACCAAGATGACACACTTACTTCCGGGGTTTTCGCTGAGTATATTCGGGAGCACACTTCAAGAAGTACACAAACATTTTAGTCGCATAAATATGACGTGAGCTTTGTTTTTTCTTTTTTTCGTGAGCTTCGTTTTAAAAAATGAGGTGCAGCTTCGCTGACGTTTTCCTTCAAATACAACAAAAACGACACGTGACATGGCTGCGCAAGGGTGGGATGTCTTACGACACTTCCACAGTAAAATAGCATTGCGGATTTTTTTTGCATACTGCTAAACAGTGCACATTAAACAGCACACTTCTGCCAGTGCACTGCACGCAGTAGATAGCGCTCTGATTCGGACACAGTCCTAGACATATTGCCATGTTAA
>CM056377.1:2582037-2804537 GCA_029718625.1 Synaphobranchus kaupii | reverse complement strand
CGAGGAGGATAAACTGGTCGGGGATGACACCAGTCGTGTCTGAGGGCGCCGGCTGATGACATCATCGAGCCACCAGTCGATCGGAGGCAGATCTTTTAACGCATTTCTGGTGATCGTCTTCCCAGTCGGTGTCATTGACAGACAGGCATGACCGAACCCAAGACAGGGAGAATCAATCAGTTTCCAAAAGAGGAAGACTGCTGCAATTGTCGTTTTGCTGATAAATGACAGTGCCTAATTGTGTCCACAACGCCTGTTGTTTGTGGCCCACTGGTATAAAAAAACTAATTGAGGATAATTTTACATTGCGTTTCCTATGGACAGAAAGGAATGGAAATTGCATTTGCAGATACTTCTCTGAAAACAGCATCTCCAGGCATTAAACTATATAAAGAAAAAAAGGTACTCGTTATACCTGCTGTTCTTACTTTTATTAAATTTCTAACATTTTTAACGTAAAATCTCTATTTCTAAATAGGGTGCCTTATAATTGCATTACGCTTTCATGTATGGACATTTAGTGCTGATTTGGCTTGAATCCTCTAGCCAATGATCATGAATCTCTATGTAAATACAGTATATTAATGATTAGATTTAGATTTAATTTCCATTTGTGCACCATTGGGTGTAAGCATCATTGAGCTCAACATTTTAGTCCTTAGCCATGAAATTGCTGTATGAGTAACTATTCGTACATTTCCCCTGATAAATGGTCCATTGTAGCCACAGGGAACTAGTGAATTCCCAGTGAATGTGGACCATTCATATAAATTGTAGCATTTATATTTTTTAGTTGTATTGCCACTATTTTATTGCCATGTTTGTACTGCAAGGGAATAGGGGTAATAAATATGTTCATTACTTACAGAGGAATATGAGTAAACACACATAATTTATCAGTTACTGAATCATTCTTAGAGCTTAAAAGAAAATGGGAACTATGCAAAATGAGCCTTTCACATCGAAAGAAGAAGTCGGTAACACTTTACATTAAGTTGCACCTATACATGTGTAGTTAAATTGTAACTAATTTGGTAACGGGGTTATTACTGAGTAACTCCAGTGTAGGTCACATGGAACAACAGTTAGTGGTATTCTTAATTACACGTGAATATTTTGAAATATTTTATTTACACTCATAGGCCACATCTTCATGATACACAATAAATAAACCTTGTCTGTTAATTTCACAAGGTGTCTTTATGATACGGAGTGATTTCATTTCAGCAGGAGAGATGTAACAGGGCTGGCCTTGTTTCACATGTGTATTTAAGAATGCCACTAACTGCTGTTCCATGTTACCTATGTTGGAGTTACTCAGTAATAACCTCTCGTTACCTAATTAGTTACAATTTAACTACACAGCTATAGGTGCAACTTAATGTAAAGTGTTACCAAGAAGGTTTGCAAAATTTAAAAATTAGCCCGTTAGCAGGCAGATTTAAGAATGATCTGTCCAAGGTTTCATTTCCACACAGAACAGCCCTGTAAAGAGAGCTTGCTGAGCGACAGCAACACATGAACCAATATGCAATTCAGCACCATTGACTTCCTTTATATTTCATCGTGATAGCATCCTGCATCTTTGCAGTGCATGGTCCCAGTAAATGTATTTATTTATTTATTTATTTCGGCACGCATATAGTCACACTTCATCACAATTTCTGTAATATGCCCTGAACAAACACAGTACCTGCCGAAAAGGGATACGGGAAAAAGCAGACTGCTTATCAAGGTCCCGCCCCAATTCCCAAATCAAATTTGAATGTTCACATTATACATTGTTTATATATGGTTTCATTGAAAAGATAATTTTTTTTAAGGGACAGAAACACCTACATCTCTAGCAGGGTAGGCACAGTGGGCACGGCATGCCAAGTTTCTTGAAAATCCTGCAAAAATAGAATGACTAAATTGTTTTTATTTTCACAGTGCACTTTCTGCATGATGTAATATTTTTTTGTTTTTTTTATACAAATTGCAGTAACGTGAAGTGTGAGGGAGAATGTTGGGTACCTACCTGTCAAGCTTCTGATATGTGTGCATTAATATTTTCTGTGTACTGTAATGAGTGAAGTCAGGTGCCTGCCTTGCCTAACGTGGCCATATGTCCCTGTTCATTACAGTGCACAAGTGCATGACCCCACAACAGGCTCAGTACAGTAGCATGTGCCCAGCTATGCGCTACCCTCCTACTCTGGCTAGCTTTGGCAGGATGGCTCACTTTCGTTCGCTGTTCTACGCCATTCTCCCTGCTCTTTGTCTGGCTGTTTAAAACCCTTTTTAAAGGCCCAATCGCATATTTTTTGTGTTTTTGAGCTTTTCACATCATCTTGGAGCTTTTCAAATGTGTCCCATACTGGTTCAAGTCAAAAAAGTTTATTTTAGTATTTTCTTTTTTAATTGCATATTTTAGGGTTTAAATGCAATGTTTCCGAGTTCTTAGTAAAAAAAACGATTTCACACGTGACATGACGTATGTTTCTGCATAATTTGTCGGAGGCACAATCCGAATGGGTACAGACAGGGGGCGGGGTTTCGGCTGCACACATTCGGATTGCGACTCTGACAGATTATGCAAAAACCTACGTCACTGCCCTTTGCTAACGTTTTGTGGGCGTTTCAGATACTAAAACCAGGAAGCGAATGCCAATGCGAGTGGGCCTTTAAGCACTGGTCTGCTTATCGATGTGCTGCGATTGGAAATAATATAAAATAAACACACACACACACTAACCTGGACAAAACGCTCGAACAAGGAAGCTGTGGGTGCAGTTAAATATGACGAGTGTTTTTTGCGTGACTTGAGAGGGCAGGTAGTTTTTGACCTCACCTGACCCAGAGCATCGCAGTGGTGGGGCTCGGATGCACTGTTCCCAACCCTGTGCACTGTTCCCAACCCTGTGCACTGTTCCCAACCCTGTGCACTGTTCCCAACCCTGGGTCTGGAGTGTTTTGGGTGTTTTTAAGGCGCAGAGTTCACAGGAGAATGCGGCTGAATGGGAAAAGGCTCTTCTCAGGAAATTAACTAAGACAGGGAGAACTAACACTGTGGTGGAAACGGTTCTGTGAAACTGGAACCAATAAACCACCCCCCCCACCCCCCAAACGTCCCGGCACCGCTGCCCTCTCCTGGCCCCGGGCAGGACTGCTGTCAGGGGGCACAACCAGGTACGTTGTTCCAGGCCCTGGAGGGGGGTGGGGGGGGGACAATAGACTGTGAACTTTTGGTAAATAATATTGTCCCGGGACTAACATCATAATTATTATATTAAATATTAATCATTTCACCCAGCAGCCATGGTCCTGGGTCAGTGGTGCGCTGTCATCCTGTTGTGCCCTGTGACCTTGGTGACACAGGATCCAAGCCTTCATGGTCCAGTAAGCACTGCACAAACTGATCTGGTTTACATTCGAAAAATATGCATACACTGCATGTATAACTCAGTATACCTGCCTGCTGAATATAGAGGAAGTCAGGAATATGAATCATTAATTATTGAACTATAACAATAGTGACAGCCCCACCAAATGAAGTGACAGTGGTGTAAGTTTTAGATTTAACAATCCCTGTGTGTCCAGTTTCACTGTGGTGTGTCACACGAGGGGCTCTCAGCGTACCCCCAGAAGTGTTAGCGGAAAAGCCGAACGGGCGCGGCGCTCCCTGCGACAACGCATCGTTTCTCGTGTTGCGCAGCGGCTGGTGGACAGCCCCGAGCGCCGATTGCCGTGCGAGCGAAGCGATTACGAGCAGACATCAAAGGACGCGCACTGCCACTGCCGTTAAGTTTTACGTGTTGTGGCGAGATGCGGAGGATTGAAGATTCGGCGCGCGTATTCCGGGGCTCGTTGTGCACTCGGCGGAGATCTCTGGAGAATGGCTCCTGTTTGCTGGGTTTCCATGCAGGAATCATCGCCTGGTACAAAGTACTAGTGCTGCTAATGATCTGTAAGGGTAAATTGAAAACAGTTTACCACTTCATGGTACATTTACAATAATTAGGGCTACATTAGCATGACCTGGGTACAAAGGGCTTCAATGTTATAATGCTTCTTCATTATATGCTTTTTATAATGCAGTTACTGCTTACCCCTGTTCTGACCTAGCACATTTTAAAAATTGATTTGGTACCACGACTTCTTCAAAAAGTCCAATATAGGGTAAAGGGTAATCTGCTAATCAACTGCCACAGCAGCCAAAATCCAAATAGTCTGAATGGGAAATAAATGCCCAAAAGCAATGCGAGTTTAAGAACATATTCTGAGGCTTGGCTATAACCTTAGCATTGATTTGATTTAGAGCAAAGCATGACTTCAATTAATGTGCAGGACCTGCGGCCCATCGACAGCAACAGAGTTTTTCACCTGACTTTTTTTTTTTTTGCGGTTTCATCGAAGGTAAACATGATTACCATAGTATATTGACCTGCTTGCCTTTAGGCTTGCTATAGCAGGCACCTTGCTCTTGTGACTTCACATAATAATCCATGAAGAGTGGCATACCTGAAGAGTGGCATACCTGAAGACAATTCAGTCGATGAGGTGGGGAACCCACCTGCCCGTATAGGTGAGGTCGTAGATCCTGAGATCCTGGACTGGGTACCTGAGGGAAGGAGAGGAGGGAATTGAATTAGCAGACTCAGGCAGTTGAGTTTGGTTTGGCAGGTCGGCCATGTTTGTTTGACTTACAGAGCAACTGTCGGAATTTCACAATTGCCTCATTTCAAAACTCCAACATGGCAGGGGAGGGACCACAGTGAAATAAGATCTGCAGTGAAACTTATTAAAATTATTTATTCTCACGTTTGTTATGCAGATGAAAATTATGCTAAGAATGCTTAATTTCTGAAGCAATTAAAAAAAAAAAATGATTGTGAGGGACACAACAACGTACTCATTCTTGTTTCAGAGTCGACTGTCCAAGCTCATTGTTCAACATTAATTAGCCCGGTGATCGATGAACATGGCAAGCACAATGATGAAAAGCAATTCTGGCACTTTCAATGGAAAGGATGGCCCATAACGATTGTATTACACATCACATTTCATCTGCTATTGACAGCCAAATCTAGCTGTGGGCACAAGCTATAATAATAATTCTTCTATCCCTTACAGTGTAAAGGGGGAAGCCGTAAACATTCTGACTTTCTGTCAAAATGGCAGTAAAATGAAGTAGAAACAACAGGGGAAATGAATGTGAACGCAGGTGTGCAGCACTCAGTGGTGTTGACCGTTTAACATTCATTTTGGAATGAGGCTGTAATTGTTAATATCTGAGAGGGCAAGTGTCCGCACGTTAGAGATATTCACTTTGAAACGCTCCACACTTGACATTTCCTGTGCAGACAGGTGATGTTTCTCTGTTTCCCTCATCACCACCGCTCCCATTGTTCACCACCTAATGTCCTCCTCGCTTAAAGCTTTGTGCTCTCTGTCTTTTGAAGAGTCTTTTTCAAACGAAACCGCAACTAGGCCTTTTAAAGCACGGATTATGCCATTCTCTATGGGGATATCCCATGGCAACTGGCACAAGAGCCCTCAAATATCAATGAATGTTTTTATTGTGCCCGGCTGGGTGTTGGCGCCAAACGTTCATGGCACAAACACAGAAGGATATTCTTAAAGCAGCTTTTCTTTCGGTCTTCCTCCCTGTGGCGAACATGGCGATCCAGTGTATCCCCATTCCCCAGCGCTGCTGCGTTGGTCCCGGCATTAAACGGGCCTGGCCACACTGTCCCCAGACCCAGCGATCGATCACCCTATTCCTGGCCCCGGGGCCTAAACGCGGGTCCGGCAATGAACAGACAACAACTCGAAGCTCATTATCTTTTGCTCAATAATCGCACAAACACACACACACACACGCACACACACACACACACACACACACACACACACACACACACACACACACACACACACGCAAAGAAACACACGCACTCACACCCACCCACACACACACATGGACGCACACGGACACACAAACACACACACACACACACACACACACACACACACACCCACGATGGGTAGGGGCCGTGCCTGCTGAAAGAAAGAAAGAAAATCTTTTCCGGCAGAGACTTTGTCACAAGTCCTTTTGCTAGCCACCCGGATGGCAGGCTTCACTGCTTACTGCCTGAGTTCACCAGTGGATTGTGAGATCTCTTTATGCTGCGCGAGAAGGAGGCTACCCCACTCACCGCATTCCCACAGTCTGTAGCGAGCTTCTCTGGGTAGGTGTGCTGCTGTTCTCAATCTGTCTTTTTCAACTGAGGGACATAGGCTGATTGAAAAGTACTGAGTAAGAGGGTGAAGAGGTTAGTGAAATTCTGGCAAGCATCACAAACCTGGCACGGACCCGCTGTTCCTAAATTATCGTTAAGAGTGAACCGATACAGTTCAGAAAAGAAAGCGTTGTATTTAGACTGAGCAACATTGGTTTGTGTGTTGATAAAAGGTGGTGATTCTTTTTAGATTCAGGAGGCTAGTAATGGGGTCAGTTCTTTCCTGTACAGAAGTGGAATTGCAGAATATTTTAGCACCAGTTAGGAGTGTTTTAGCAATATTACATCCATATGAGCCTGCTATATCTGATACACAGTTGGCCAGAATGGGCTCAACCTTTTATGCCATCAGATTAAAGCAAGAATAAAATAGAAAGCATTACAGCAAAAAGAATTGAAGTTATAAGCCAACGTTCAGTCTGTACAGTTGGACTTTTTTTTTTTTAATCAAGAAACCATGAGATTGAATTCCCGTTATCTGTCAGACTGTGAATGTGGCACTACAACAAAGTTCACCTAAAATCAGATTAAACTTGGCAGAAATGAGGAGCAGCCAAAGTGTACAATAATATGGCCAAAAGTGGCTTGTGAGGAGTTACACAACTGCAGGCACTTGTCTCATATACTCATGATAAAATGGTGGGTTTTTTTTACATTTGGGCTGACAGCATAATGTTGGTAAGCTAATACACTGTCTGTCAGATAAAAGAATAAAAGAATTAACCGGAGCTGAGCACACGCTGAAAATGCCTCAGCAGGGGGAAACTGAGGTAACGCTAGGCCTCTGTCAGCTCCCGAAGTTACTACTGACAACACTACACAAAACAGATTTATATAATAACTTTAGCAAACCATAAAAAATATCCGTATACATGCTGCCGTGCATACAGATGTGGAAATGATACATTTCTCATGACCTACACCTTTATTGTTTCCCGTTTGAAGCTAGGTTTTACATTCCATTACTTATCTGCGGTGCCACAATACCTGTATAACAGTATCAAAGTGCATATTAGAGTGATTTGGTAATGACGGATGACTTTATGGAGATGCTCCAAGAGGGCACTGCAAGGCACTGTGAGTTCTGCTTCCCGGCCTCAGTGAGGAAGTGCAGTGTCCAGCAGGGTCAGGCCATCTCCAATGGGCATCTTCTCTAGCACACAAAGTGCACTGGATGCCTCTTTATCCCTCACACGTTAATCCAGATGCTAGGGCACTCCTGCCATGTTAAAGGGGTCCCTATCCCAGTTTGCCCTGATCACAGATAAGATTGCCCTGATTCTTAAAGAGAGTGCGGCTTTCTGCGCCTCCTGCTTGTATCTGCTGGACTCTCGAATCCACCAGCAATCGCCTTAAGCTCAATGCAAACACGGGAGCTTTCAATTCTAGGAGGGTCAATGCAGTTAAACACAGACCCCCTCTTCATTTCCACGCTAAATATACTGCTGTATAAATGGAAATGATGCTAAATTAAGTACATAAAATTTAAAGAAAACATTACATTTTATGTACTTAATTTAGCATCATTTCCATTTATACATAAAATTTAATGTTTTCTTTAAATTTTATGTACTTAATTTAGCATCATTTCCATTTATACAGCAGTATATTTAGCGTGGAAATGAAGAGGGGGTCTGTGTTTAACTGCATTGACCCTCTCTTCATTTCCACGCTAAATATACTGCTGTATAAATGGAAATGATGCTAAATTAAGTACATAAAATTTAAAGAAAACATTAAATTTTATGTATAAATGGAAATGATGCTAAATTAAGTACATAAAATTTAATGTTTTCTTTAAATTTTATGTACTTAATTTAAAGAAAACATTAAATTAAGGATGGATGTGTCTGCTGCTCATGTATAGACTATAAATAGCATATAGATAGATAGATAAATAAAATAGAAGCAAAAAAATACATCAAGAATGGTTCTGTCAAATAATCTTCAGGGTTTGCTTCAGTAACCGAATCTTATGAGATTTAAATTTTACACTATATTGCATCTTCAACCACTTTATGTTGAAGAAACAAACACAAAAAAAACTGTAATCTGCAAGCCATAATTGCTTATGGATTTCTCCATTTCAGGACTGTGTAGAACAAGCTAAAATGTTTTTCAAAAAAGAAAAGCTTGTTCGGTTTTTCATTCACTGAAGAGTATGTTCATTTGTCAGAAGAGTATTACTACCTGGAACTAATGTCTATGCCATTTAAGACAGAATTGATTGAGTTCCTTGACTCTTGTCTGAAGAAAGTCTATTGTAAGTGAACAGAGAGACATTTTCAGACTTGATGACTGTTCTATAACTGTGATGTATTGTTCTAGGGAAAATTATTCAGCGAAGTCTGTTCAAAGACATCAACAGCTTACTTCGAAAGCCAATTGAGGCCTTTAAACCGTCAACTCAATCACATACAAAAAGTTTTAAATTGCAACAGAAACGAAAACTTCAGGGAAAGCAATTTACCTTGCAAACTGCCTCCCTTGGAAATAAATTAAATTTCCAACCTAATACCTCCGGGACACGACAACACAGGAACTGACCTGGGAATTTAACCACTGGTGAAGCTGTAGGAGTATAAGAGTTTACAGGCCGCTTGTGTCAGGGCCGTTTTTGGATCTGCCAGTAAACTGCACCTTTTCGGTCTGTGCCCTTTCCTCGGTCTGTGCCAGCCGGCCCGGACGGGCGGGAACTAGAGCGCGGGGTCCAAGACACGGCGTGCGGTCGGCGGCTCCATTGTCCCAGGCCAGCCGGGTGCCATGGGGAAGACCGGGCGGGGTAAGGTGGACACAAACTCCCGCGCGGAGGTGAAGCACGCCATTCCCTTTGAGGCCCTGGACCACGCCCCTTCTGCCACGGCCACGGAGGACATACCGGACAGGGGCTCGTGGAAGGGCAAGTTTGACTTCCTGCTCTCCTGCGTCGGGTACGCCATCGGCCTGGGCAACGTCTGGAGGTTTCCTTACCTGTGTGGCAAGAATGGAGGCGGTAAGAAAGAAACTTTGCGCCGTTGTTCGTGCCCAGAGACAATTCCTTTTTTTTGCATTTACCCAGAGCAGCTTATAACAAAGTGTATACATGAGGTTTGATGACCATCACAATAAATACATGAAACTATAAATACATCACAATATATAAATTTTTTGCTGATTGCTGCATTATATTGCCCCCCCAATATAAATAATAGTAATAATACTAATACTAATAGTAATAATAATAATAATAATAATAATAATAATAATAATAATGTTATGTTATCACTGTGAACTAAATTCATGATCTTCATTTCATTCATAATATCATTCAGTATTAAACTGCTCTCAGTGGAAAACCTTTATAAAAATTCTAAAAGCAGGTTCACTGCTTAAAATGCAGACAGGCTAATTGGCTGGGCAAGGAGATTGACTCTGTTATCCTGTTTATTTACTGAGCATAATTTAGCAGATGTGTGGCTATAATTACGAAGCACAAATTACCTTTAACCAACCTCACAATTACTCATAATTTGCACATATCAGGACTTCAGGTAATAGGCTAATAATTAATGCTTGTGAATCACAGGTGTTGTTTTCCGTCATCTTTCCGTTCAGTTTATAGCATGCATAATTCAATATACTGGCCTTGACCTGAACTTTATTTATTGGTTAGTAAAAACTTAATGGAGTGTTGATACAATTCTGGGATACGGTGATATATGGCATAGCTGTAGATGGTCTGTGGGCAGGGTTTTCCTCACCTTGATTATAGGCACAAACCATCGAAAAATTGGTCACACTTGAAACAAAGTCTCTCTAAAGGCTTTATAAAGCATATATAAAGCCGTCATAAACATGACATAATGGCTTCATAAATTATACATAAGCACATGTCATGCTTCATATGCACCTTCATATGCAACATGTTATGCCAAATGTGTCACAGTTAGCCGAGCATTTGGCATAACATAAGCATAATCCTACATAAGCATGTTTTATGTCACCCTGTATAATGTTTAGCCATTAGCCAGGTGACATTGTTGGTTATGTCACATTTGGCATAATATGTTGCATAAGGTGTTATGCCACCCTTTATGAAGCATGACATTTGCTTATGTATGATTTATGAAGCCATTATGTCACATTTATGAAGGTATTATATATGCTATATAAAGCCTTTATATGAGAGACTTTATTTAAAGTGTGACCAAAAATGTATATTGTTTGATGCTTGGCTGAAAAAAGTAGCCTGGGAGAATTGGCATTCCTTCCAAAAAAACTGAGTTGAGTTTGTACGGACTGGTCCATCATGTTGTAACTTTTTTTTCAGTGATTCACAAGATCACGCCAGCGATGTGCCTAATAAGGTATTGCTGTGTGATGAGTTGTTTCAGCACAAACCTCCAGCTCTGAGGTTGGTGATTCCATTGGCGGTCAATGCGATGTGGTAGCAGGCACTGCACTAGGCTGCTGGGAACAGAACAGCCTCTGTTTCCTTTCCCTTGGCGTACGCTAACCCACTGAGCATATGCTAAGCTACTGAGGGTATGCTAACCCACTGAGCGTATGCTAAGCTACTGAGGGTATGCTAAGCTACTGATGGTATGCTAACCCACTGAGTGTATGCTAAGCTACTGAGGGTATGCTAACCCACTGAGCGTATGCTAAGCTACTGAGGGTATGCTAACCCACTGAGCGTATGCTAAGCTACTGAGGGTATGCTAACCCACTGAGCGTATGCTAAGCTACTGAGGGTATGCTAACCCACTGAGCATATGCTAAGCTACTGAAGGTATGCTAACCCACTGAGCATATGCTAAGCTACTGAAGGTATGCTAAGCTACTGTGGGGCCTGCTTCCCGAAGGTCAATAAAATCAATTGGGAAGGGAATGACATTATTCTCCTGTTATTTTCAGTATCGAAAATGCAACTGGGTTCGCAGCCTGAGGCTGCGTTTGTTTTACCATTAAAGTTTGTCACCCATTTTATTTCTTTATTATCTATTGTGTTCCATTCTGTTTAGATAGTTTTTTTTAAAGTTCATTTTAATGAAAGCTATTTCCATGATGATGGCAACTACATGTAAAATACTGGTTCCATACCAGTCCTGTTTAAAAAGTGCGTGTTTCAAGCGTGTCCCATTGGTCTGACAGGTGCCTTTCTCATACCGTACTTCCTCACCCTGGTGTTTGCTGGGATGCCTCTCTTCCTGTTGGAAACAGCCCTGGGCCAGTACACCTCAGTGGGGGGGCTGGGCGTATGGAAGCTTATACCTATGATGAAAGGTATAGTACACAACAGACCTATACCAATGATGATGAATTTGTGGTTTTATTTGAACTGTAAATTGATTCCAGTCATTTTCAATCTTATACTCTTATACATAGCATACATAGATCTACTGTGCTATCATTCTAATGTACTCATTAGATCATGTAAAATTTATTTTTATTGTTTTGAATGTGATTTAATCTCACCCCTCGCCCCCCCTCTCTCTCAGGTGTTGGCTTGGCTGCGGTTGTGCTGTCATTCTGGTTAAACATCTACTACATAGTTATCATTGCCTGGGCTCTTTACTACCTTTTCAACTCTTTCAAAAAGGCAAGTTCTAAAGGTTGGCACCTAATCAAAGCTTTTATTTCTAAAAAGAAAATAGAAATTCATTTTGAAAACACAATTCACCTTTGACTGCCCTCAACCCAACACAAGCTACATTCCTGTCTGTGTGTGCATTTCCTTTGGCATGGGAGTGTCCCCCCGTCCCCCCCCCCTGCTCTTCAAAGGGTTAAGCGTCCTCTTCTCCCCCCTCTGTGTTCTCTTGCCAAGCTGCGCCCGCTGCAGCCGCTCACCACTGCATTAAAGGCATGGCTGGCAGCCCTGCTTAGTAAACCGCAGGACAGCTCTGTGCAACAAGGGCTGTGTCCATTTTAGCATTTCATGCCAGCCTCTCTACATAAATAGTTCATTAGCCCCAATAAATTATGTGATCTGACTTGATATGTTACATGTAATTGTCCACAGTAGTTGGTTGAGCCAAAAACCTTAAAGAAAGGGGAGGGTGGACTTTAAAAACTTAAAAGCTTTAATGGCGTATCTGTTAATGTCTGAGGGGCCCCGCTCTTCTGTCTCTTAGGAGCTTCCGTGGCAGAGCTGTGGTCACACGTGGAACACGGACAGCTGCTTCTCCAACTACAGCCTGATGAACACCACCAACCTGACCAGTGCCGTCACCGAATTCTGGGTGTGAGTGACATCACCCAGCCCCCTGAACCCCATTCTCAAACACTTTCTCAAGATAAATTGTAGTGGGGAAAACCGTATTTCTCGGTGAACATGGTTAGAATGATTTTTATAATATTTTATAATAGGTGGAGTGACCATGTGGAAGAATGTCTGCGTGTCTGTACAAAAAAACTATAATTATTCACATGATCAATGTGCCCTGTGCCTGCCTCACATGCAAAGCATAGACACACACACACACACACACACACACAAACCCCACACCCCCTTCTTACACACGCACACACACACACACACACACACACACACACACACACACACAAACCCCACACCCCCTTCTTACACACGCACACACACACACACACAAACCCCACACCCCCTTCTTACACACGCACACACACACACACACACACACACACACACACACACACACACACACACACACACACACACACACACACACACACACACACCACACACACACACAGACACACACACACACACAAACACACTCACACAATCCCTGTATGGTGAGCCCTGGCTCTCGCTCTGGTTTCCAGGCGGAACATGCACCAGATGTCCAGTGGGCTGCAGGAGCCAGGGGAGGTACGGTGGCCCCTGGCTGGTACGCTGGCTCTGGCCTGGGTCCTGGTCTACTTCTCCATCTGGAAGGGAGTGGAGTGGACAGGCAAGGTCAGTGCTCTCAGTCCTGCTTTTGTTTTTGTGCCTGTCTGCCCAAAAGACACAAGAAGCACCCCTTTGGACCCCTTTTATCTGCTATACAGACACAGACAGGTTAAAGATAGACAGGTTAAAGATAGACAGGTTAAAGACAGACAGGTTAAAGACAGACAGGTTAAAGACAGACAGGTTACAGACAGATAGGTTAAAGACAGACAGGTTACAGACAGACAGGTTAAAGATAGACAGGTTAAAGACAGACAGGTTAAAGACAGACAGGTTAAAGACAGACAGGTTACAGACAGACAGGTTAAAGACAGACAGGTTAAAGATAGACAGGTTAAAGATAGACAGGTTAAAGACAGACAGGTTAAAGACAGACAGGTTAAAGATAGACAGGTTAAAGACAGACAGGTTACAGACAAATAGGTTAAAGACAGACAGGTTAAAGATAGACAGGTTAAAGACAGACAGGTTAAAGACAGACAGGTTACAGACAGACAGGTTAAAGATAGACAGGTTAAAGACAGACAGGTTAAAGACAGACAGGTTAGGCAAGAAAAACATGCATTCGGATCCAATTTAATACATTCCCTTCCCTTGCTCTCATCCCTCGAGTGAGCTATCTTGTGATGAAATTTGCGACGTGCAGCAAGCAAACTTAACAGGTGCTCTGCAAGAGAGGATTGACGAGAAACAAACAAAAACGGAACTGAACAGCCCTCAGTGCAACACCATAGAGTTGAAAAGTGACCGCCCACTTTTTCAATGTGGAGCATTGCATTGTGGGATTCCCTTCTTGCTGGAAGCTTGCATTGTATTCCCTTGGTGGAAGGGAGGATAAACGAGGGAGCGAGGGAATATAATTACTCTCCCCTTTCTTAAATTGGAGCCGAATCCCACTGGGTGTGGCTGCCATATTTCATCCTGGCATTTTGGGGATTCCCCCCTTGAAGCAAGGGAAGGGAACGACAGGAAGAAAGCATAAATGTTGGATCCGAACGCAGCCCAGATCTTTCAGCCAATGATGAAAAGTTACCATTTCCGTTCCATTTCTTTCACTACCTAGCTTTCATTCTTAAGTCTAATAGCTTAATTCCCATGGCTGCTATAAACGATTTTCTTTCTTTTTTTGTATAATTGCTATTTTATTATTATCATTATTTTGTGAAATATGACCAGAGGAATACAGTGGTAAAATTTAGGATATTCAAATTTAAAAATATTACCTTCTTTCTCCATTTCTACATAATGGGAATATGCTCAAAAAATATTATATTTGGATAATGTAAAATGATATCCCCTAGGGGTCCATCTTCAATTAAATATCATTGTTTCTCTCCAAAGTGGAAACCACATTTCCACATATCCCCAAAGACAGGCAAAAGACCAGTGACTTTTCAGATTTTTCAAGCCCCATTGAGATTATTTACTTTTGCCTTGCATTTGGTAATGTAATGCATACCATGTACAGTGAGTAAACCTATCCTAAAATAATATGAGACATGAAATGTGATCTTCATTCATTATAAAACTTAATCTTCTCAGTTGTGTTTCAGCTGAAACTATAATTAAACCGCCATGCACCCTGGTTCCAACACTGATTTAAAACAACATCACAACTAAATATGATTGTACCGTTGGCGGATTTTAAAGGGTTTTGGGAATTACCACATTTATGACATTACCACATACTTTGCATTTAAATACTCATAATAAATAGAGAAAATATACCAGATTCCATTATCTTTATCTCATCTTGTTTCCAGGCTTTCCTCTTTGCAGTGGGTAGCCTACTGTACATAAAAAGTGCATTTTGTTGCCTCGTTTGTAATGTGGAGTTTGTCTGGTCAAACTGTGGTTGAATAAGGTCAATACATTGCAGCGATGTGCACACTGGATTGTGGACTGACCCTGGGGCTGTTATACTCCTCCCTTCCTGTAGGTGGTGTACTTCTCAGCCACGTACCCTTATGTCATGCTCATCATCCTGTTTTTCCGTGGGGTCACTCTCCCCGGGGCGATAGACGGGATCCTCTTCTACATCACGCCCGACTTCAACAAGCTCATCAAATCTGAGGTGAGAACCCGTGTGTGTCCTGTGCAGTGGGATTGTTCCGTGAATGCCGTTGGGGGGAAAATTGGGCATACACATGGTAGCAGGCAGCAGTGTTGACTCCACTTCTTAGTATAAAGGCTTCCAATAGGCTCAATAGGTTTGGATCCATTTTTCAAATAGTTCCAGTTTGCTACGAGAACTCACCTATTGCCCTACATATAGCGCAATCAATCAAGATGGAAATAGTTCATATAACAGCTTTAAATAACCTGAGAGGTCAACTGAGAACGGATTTCTCGTTTATTGTCTTGTTCGTCATTTAAACGTTATTTAAGAGAATACCCAGGAGCTTCATATTAGAATATCTATCGCTCAAAGGCAGTGAGACGGCGCCTTTGAACCCTGACACTCGGCCCATGGCCTCGGAAGGGCAAATGTATGAGGTCACTCTGTTCTACTGCCCAAGGTCACACACTCGTCCGTCTCTGTCCTCAGGTGTGGCTGGACGCTGCAACTCAGATCTTCTTCTCGTACGGCCTGGGCCTGGGCTCACTAATCGCCTTGGGAAGCTACAACTCATTCAACAACAACGTGTACAAGTAAGTAGGGGCGGAGTGTCTGAGTGCCTTGTTGGGGGGAAGGGCGCATGGCCTGTCTGTGGCAGAAGGGGGCAGTACTGAGGAGATCCTTCACCCCCCCCCCCCCCCCCCCCCTCTACGCAGGGACTCCATTATCGTGTGCGGCATCAACTCCTTCACCAGCATGTTCGCCGGCTTTGTCATTTTCTCCATCGTGGGCTTCATGTCTCACATCACCAAGAAGCCCATCCAGGAGCTCGCCGCCTCAGGTAGGCGGGCCCCTCCCTGCCTCTCAGTTTATCGTTGTGTGGCGTGGGAATGCACCAGCTGGGTTGTATCAGAGGTTGTATCTCTCTATGGGCTTTGGTTGTATTCACATGTAATTACAAAGTTCTTAACTGAACATTCTAATGCTGATGTAACAATCAGTACTGGTAAGCAATAGAGTTCTAGAACACTGACTTAGAATTCAGAAAAAAAAAACATTCCAAAAAAACCTACTCTTCAAAGGGATTAATCATCTATAGTTTAATCCCTGTGTCCCAAGCAGAGGGGTTGTTCATTGGTTGCGTTGTGTTGTTTGTGAAGGCCCTGGCTTGGCATTCCTGGCCTACCCCGAGGCAGTCGCCCAGCTGCCCATGTCTTCTCTCTGGGCCGTTCTCTTCTTCTCTATGCTGTTGATGCTGGGACTGGACAGCCAGGTAAGGTGTTCTGCCCCATAAACTCCCCACAAAACCCCATAAGATTTATCCAGTTTAAATGTTCCCGTTATCAGATCTTATACTAGTTTAGTTTTGAATGATCTTACTGTATATAATTGACATGACTGTATTTGTTCAATGACAACAAAAAAATGTTAAAAGTTAAAACTACAATGAAGCACAGTTTCTGTAGCGTAACTGGGTGACACGTTTCATAAAATCATGTTTGGTTTGTAGCTTTGCGAGCGCAGGTCCAACAAAAATTACGCAAGTAAAACATTTAACCATCCCTGCCATGCACAGACAAGAGCACTCCCTCTGCACACACAGGTACTGTATATATGGCACTGAAAAAGCAACAGACACTTGTGGTTCAGGAAGTCCAGTCACATGACCAGAGTCGGTGACCAATCAGAGGGCGGGAATGAGGGAAAGGGCTCAGATGTGTCATGCGCTCCTCTGCCCCGTAGTTCTGTACAGTGGAGGGCTTCATCACTGCTCTGATGGACGAGTACCCCTTGGTTTTGAGGAGGAGGAAGAAGATCTTCATCTTGATCGTGTGCGCACTGTCCTTCCTCATTGGCTTATCCAACATAACCCAGGTGTGAGCTCACACATTTACATTGTCCAACTAAGTTCAGAAGTTCATGCAGTTCTGATAATAATTTATATAGACTGTATATACTGTATATATACACTATATGTATATATAAACATATATACATTATATGACAAGTGAATGTGCTAATTCAGATCGTCATGTGCAGTAATGACAGGCTCATAAGGCGTCGTGTGTATAATGTATAATGATAAAAACCTTGTGAAGATACACCAAGTGTAAAATGTTTCACGGCTGCCCTGCAGTTTGGCAGCTGCAGACTCGTCACTGTCAAACTGTTTTGGTTCCGTCGTGCAGCAGTGCTGTACTGCAGGTGATGAAGGTAAACTGTGATGTCCGTGTGTGTATGCAGGGCGGTCTGTACGTCTTCAAGCTGTTCGATTATTACTCCGCCAGTGGGATGTGTCTTCTGTTCCTCGTGTTCTTCGAGACGATATCCATATCCTGGCTTTACGGTACGCGCCTTACGATACGTACCTTTCCATGTATTCTTCCCTTAGTGACTGACGAGTTGGCTTCAGTGATGTAGTAGTGCCTGGAGAAGTGGGTGTACTCTGGAGAAGTGGGTATACTCTAAGCCCACTAAGAGTATACCCTTCACTTGTCATGGTTATTGGCAGCGTCTGATGTTTTTGTGGTCATTATTCTATTTGGCGTCGTCGGGACGCTCTATCGGATTTTTTCCGTCTCCATTCCGGTTTTTGGATCTCGCTCGGCTATTATTCCTTACACCTGTTTTGGGTTTCCTGCTGGTTATAAATAGCCCAGGACTTACACATTCCGGCAATTCGATATTGTCTTTGCTATGTTGACAACAAAGTCGGTACGGTATAGGTATTCGGTCACTGCATTTCTGGTTCGTATGAATAAGAAACGCAGCAAGTCCGGTTAAGTATTAGGATTAGATTGGTTTTCTTTTTTCTTTCCAATCGTTCTCTTTATCCTTTATTCTTTTTACCGTTTACCTTTTGTGTTCAAGCTCTTTTGCCTCCAGAGCTTTGGATAACAGATTCTCTTTTCTGTTCTTTCCTTCATTCGTTTTTTGAGTTTCACTACCTCCTGTTAAAAAAATTAAAAAAAAGCCTAATTATTTAGTGCGTGAGGTTCTTTTGTTAGTTATTCTCGCTGTTTATCGAGATCGCCTCCGTTTTTGAGGTTGCTTTGTTTTGCCTGCTCGGGAAGTTTTGCTCCCGATCTTGTGTTATCTCTGTCCTGGTGCGGTTACTTCCGCTTTTGTGGCGTATCTTTCTAGATGCGCTTTTAGAAATCCTTATCGGTCGCGTTTGGTTCTCCGAACCTTACACTCCCCCTCACACCACTACACTACTGGTCGGCTTCAAGAAGTCAAAGCATCCATTCGGGAATGGCAGCCAAGTCTGAATTGAGCCATTGTGGCGAGGTCATGTCCCTCTCTGATCATGTGACCTTGTGATCCGTTTACTGTACCTACTTACCTGCTTATTATGTGAGCTCTCTTCGCTGTGGTGCGGCAGGTGTATTTTCCCTGTCAGGTAACCCTGTGTGGCTCAGGTGGCGTCTGACTCAGTTTATCATACTATATATTTTTAATAAGCTCTTCCTGTGTTTTCCAGGGGCAGACAATTTCTACAGGAATATTGAGGAGATGATCGGCTACAGGCCCTGCGTCTGGTGGAAACTGTGCTGGATATACTTCACACCACTCATCTGCCTGGTATGGCTAACAGTGCCCCCTCCCCTATCAGAAGCTTTGAATGTTTCTTTCCTGGGGCTCGATGGATTGATTTAACTGGTCTCTCTCATCTGTTTCCTGAACCCAGGGGGTGTTCACATTCAGTGCCATTGAGATGACCCCGCTCACACTGGGGGACTACGTGTACCCGGCCTGGGGACAGGGTATCGGCTGGCTTATGTCCTTCTCCTCCATGGTGCTCATACCAGGATACGTCGTCTACATGCTCGTCACCACCAAAGGGAGCATACGACAGGCAAGCGACAGCCGCCGTCCGCACACCGCCGGGATGAGTCTCCCATAGGCTTGCATGGTTATCTAGACACTAGACATGGTTATCTAGGGAATATCAGACCTTTGAAGGCGAAATTAAACTTCCCCCATTATAACTTGGTTAAGGATCGTTACGTTTCATATGAAAAGCAAATTGTGAAAATATGTTACATTTTTAGGAAAATCTAATTATAACAAATATTTCCCCAACACATACGGACCAAAACAATCATTGTTTCACAAGCTGCTACACACAATGAAATTTATCATCACAAAAAAATTGACCGATGAGGTTTTCTTTGGTTGTCAAATTGGCCTGGTTTTCTCCATTGAATTCAATGAGCAGAAGGTTTTTTTGCGCTCAGCAAGCATACTTCCGGTGCTTCACTGCCTGGCCCCTCCCATCCTCTGCAGTACCAATACGCTCTATGGTATTCAAATCACATATGTCTCGATGGCGCCAAACGGTTGCAATAGCCAAGAGAATTTTGGGAAGCACTGCTTAAGGTCACCATCTCTGGGGTCAGTCCTTAGTGCTCACGGCCCTCAAGGTCTGAGAACTGCTGGTTTTCCACCCTCCCTTTACCTGGGAGTCAGGTGTGAAGACGGTCTGACCAATCAGCAGCATTAATTGTTCAGTTAGAAAGAAAACCAGGGCCGGATTTGGATTCGATGTCAAGATTTTAATACCCATGCTCTATGGCAGGGGGTGGGCAACTCCAGGCCTCGCGGGCCGATGTGTATGCAGGTTTTTACTGCCACCAGTTACCCAGGCTCAATCAGCTAATTAGTGACATACACCAACACCGATTCACTCGTAAATTACTGTCATGGTTTATGACCCTTTTCCCTTGCGGTCGTGTTCCTCGGTCGCCACTAGTGGGCGCTGCTTCATTGGTGGAGTTTTGGCTCAGTTCCTTCTTCCCACAAGGAAGTCCCATATACGTTGCACAGCTGTACATACTTGCCGGTGAGCTATTTAAGCCCATGTTCCTTTTGTTCTGGGCTTTGAGATTAATTGTGGTTTGCGATTGTTGAGTGTGAGTGTGAGTGTTTCTTGCTTGTGCTGTTTTGTGTGTGGTCTATTTAGCCCTTTTAAAGTTTTAGCCAGTAGGTAAGTTTGGTCTAGTGTTTTTAAGGAGACTATTTTGCTCCATTGTGCTTTTGTTGGAGTTTTGCGGGACTTGGCTTTGTGCTTGAGCTGTCAGGTTTAATTCCTGTTTTGTGTGCTCATTTCAGTCTCTGCTTTCTGGTCTGTCCTTTGTTTGTCGTTTTTACCTAGATCTATTGCCTTTTACTAAGAGACAGGGCATTTTATCATACTGACTTTAGGGCTTTATTTATTCTTAGAGGCAGGGCGTGTATTTTTGTTTGAGCTTGCGTTTGTCTTTTATTGCAGCTGTCCTTTCGCCCTTTTTACCTGTGGGACGATTTTTGTTCGGAACTGTAGTTCTGTTCGTTCTCCGGGTGAGTCTCCCCTTATATGGAGCTTGGGTGATGTTGTGGACATGTTTGCGCGGGATTGCGCGTTTCTTAAGATAGCCTCGGAACGTTAGCTCTGTTCCTTCACCTCTTTTCATTTCCCTTTGCTGGGAGGCTGGGGCGTGTGTTTTCCTGTAAACTTGCATTAGTCATTCTGCTAGTAGAGTTATGGGACAACGGTGCTCCATCGGCTCGTCTGTAAAATGTTTCTTCCTTCTGGGAGATCGGGCGTTTACCCCTTTATGTTCTGCATGTGACTGCGAGCTTATGGATGTAGCCACGGAACCTTATCTCTGTTCCTTCGCCTCCGCCTTACATTCCTCTTTACCAAGAGGCAGGGCTTTTATTCTCTAACTCGTTTTGGTCTTTTAGCCGGTAACTGTCCGGTGCAGCCTGTCCTGTTCGTTCCTTTTGGCACCTATCTCCGTACATGGAGTTTGACGATTTTGTTCGGAACTATGGTCCGGTTTCGTCTTAGTGCATGTCTTCCTATGGGGAAGACTGGGCGTATATTGACATGTTTTTGTTTGACGGCGAGTCTGAGAGTAGCCTTGGAACGTTAGATCTCCGTTCCTTTCGCCCTGGTATACTAATTTGCATTAGTTTTCGGTGTTTGTTTGCTGTGTGTTTTGATTGTGCTGCTCGCCTGTTCTTGTGCGTCTTGTTATCGAGAGGGCGTTTTATTTCTGGCTCTCGTGTGTAACAGTGAGCCGGTCTGTAGCTGTGGTGTGTGTGTTCCTTGTCTTGTCTCCTTCCCTTATCTGCGGGGTTTCCCGCCTTAGTGGCCTAAGGGCTTAATGAATCCCCTTGCTGCGTTTGGCTCCTCCCACGTCACACGTCACTCCCCCCTTACAATTACACCACGATAAAACGCTACAGTACATGCATACCAACACAAGAACATTCATCAGCTGCTTGTCATATCGTGGAAGGTAGATAAAATATCAGATCATGTAAATAATTTGGTTAATTAATTAATTGGTAACTGGTGGCAGCAAAAACCTGCATACACACCGGCCCGCGAGGCCTGGAGTTGCCCATCCCTGCTCTATGGAGTCTCCCCTGTGGGTCTCTGTACAGCATTCCCTTTTGTCCTTGTCTACGCTTCATGACAAGGTTATTCAAGCCTCTATAGGCCTCTGCTTACGGTAGTGCTAATGTACTGCAGATGTAGGCTGGGCTGTTGTGATGATTTTGATTCAGGCTCTATTAATGACGGCCCATAGACACAGGGGTCCTTGATGATGAGGGCGAGATGTCCCTGCTTTATGAGATGGTTTTTAGGACAAGCTCTGCGCCTCAGGCATTTCCGCTGATATTAAATCAATTGTGCCAATGCGCCCCCTTTGTCTGGCCAAAATTGTGGCTGTTGTTGCGTTATTAATGCTGTGTTTGTTTTTTCATCCCGATATCCTACTAGGGAAAATATAAAAAAACTCTCTTCCAACTAGGAGTTCCATGTCAGAAACCAGGGGTCGGAAAATCAACCCCTTTGAGGCATTTCTATATTATTGATTTATTCATCAGGTTTATTGGGAACGATGTATAATGACAAACGCTGCTGATGGTCATGTGATGCATTGTAGCCAATGAGGTCAGCCAATGGGCTACTTATAACTTGTAGTCAGTCCCAAAGCAGATTGCTTTCATAGGACATTACATACAAAAACACAAAGCATTATAAACGCAAACACATTTATACAATCAAACACAAATGGAAGAAATAGGAACGTATGAGATAAGCAGTACTAAACCTCCAAACATGAATAAATGTTTAATATTCAGTTGAAAAATATTAGTTCAAAGAACTATCAATGGTTGCATATTTGTTTCTGTTTTATCCATATTTTTATATTTTTATTTAAAAGAAAATCCTATAGGTTAATTTGATATGATAATAACCCTGAAGTGAAAAAGTTGTCTGTGCAAACGTAATATGTTGCCATGGCACAGTACAGCAATCCCTTTGCTTTTTATAAAATTAAACTTGTGCAAATACTGTTTGGGATGGAAGAATACTCATTTCAGTGCAGTCCACAAACCTGCAGATGAGGTACAGATTTATACTATAGAATCCCCTCCTTCTGCAGTTTATTAAGTGCTTGATTTACATGATTCATAAAGCTTTATAATTAATGGCTGTATGATTCCCTGTCCCAAACAGAGATGGCATAAGATGTCTCGACCCCGAGAGGACCTCAAACCTCAGAAGAAAAATGAAGTCACACACAAGACCTCACTCACTGGGAGCACCGGAGATGATTCTGTCTGATTGGAGGAGCACAGTGCATTCTGGGGATTGTAGGCAAATATGAACAAAGTGACAGGCACAGGTGCTCGGCTTGAGAAATTTTAAGAGACAGTATTTCCATAAAATATACACAAATTAATACACATAAATTAATCAGGACCCATGAGTTTATTCATGTATTTGTGAAAGGTAAGGCTGGGTGTCGAGTGTATATAATCAAGTCCGTAAATCTGACGGAAAAACTTAATAATTTTTTTTTTAATAAGATTTTTGGGGGAAGTTAGCCTTAATAAAACTGGTGGTTCTGCGCAAGTGTTTCGCAGTGATTATGCAACTCAGCAACTGTATCTTTTCCCCATTGTTTTAATTCACCATTTACTCCTGGGTTACCTTTGACCCTTTCATCTTTCACCACTTACAGTCAAGCCGGAAAGTCTCCCCACCCCTTTCACTTTCTCCACGTTTTATTACGTTACAGACATATTCCAAAATTGATTAAATTCATTTTTTCCCTCAAAATTCTACACACAACACCCCATAATGACAATGTGAAAAAAGTTTTTTTGAGATTTTTGCAAATTTATTAAAAATAAAAAAATAAAATTTCTCATTTACATAAGTATTCATACCCTTTGCTTTAACGTATTTTTAAAGTATCATATTTCATATTTGGTCGCATATCCTTTACATGCTGTTACTTCCTGAAGTCTGTGACCATCAACATAAAAAAACTGTCGATATCTTATTTTCAGGTACTGTTACAAGCGATACTATAACCTCTCTGCATTTAAATGGATCTCTATGGAAATTGGGGGGTGAGACTAGATTCAGCTGTAAATTACACTGGTACAGTATGGAACACATGGCTGGCTAAATGGCTGTAAGTTATCAAGGGTCTGAGCTATCAAACGAGCCCCAAACCATCACTCTGTTGCCAGATATGGAGTAGATGTGGATGGATCACTGCAAGGGTTATTTCTCCGGACTCATTTTCCTATAGAACTCTATGGGGAAAAAAGTCAGGAGAAACAACCCTTAAAGTGATCCATCCACATCTACTCCATATCTGGCAACAGAGTGATGGTTTGGGGCTCGTTTGATAGCTCAGACCCTTGATAACTTACAGCCATTTAGCCAGCCATGTGTTCCATACTGTACCAGTGTAATTTACAGCTGAATCTAGTCTCACCCCCCAATTTCCATAGAGATCCATTCAAATGCAGAGAGGTTATAGTATCGCTTGTAACAGTACCTGAAAATAAGATATCGACAGTTTTTTGATGTTGATGGTCACAGACTTCAGGAAGTAACAGCATGTAAAGGATATGCGACCAAATATGAAATATGATACTTTAAAAATAAGTTAAAGCAAAGGGTATGAATACTTTTGTAAATGAGAAATTTTAGTTTTTTATTTGTAATAAATTTGCTAAAATCTCAAAAAAACTTTTTTCACATTGTCATTATGGGGTGTTGTGTGTAGATGTTTGAGGCAAAAAATGAACTCAATCTATTGTAGTATAAGTCTGTAACGTAATAAAACGTGGAGAAGGTGAAAGGGTGGGGAGACTTTCCGGCTTGACTGTACCTGTTGTACTTATACCCCCACCAGGTGACAGGGGAAATGTTCTGAGCCTCACAGACAGGTTAAAAACAATGAGCAAGGGCCTTTGGTTTGCTCTAAATTATCTATAAAACACTCAAAGAAATTAATTTATATTTGAGTTATTCATTCATAGATCATTGTAGCTTTATGTTTTAAAATGCATTGTACATATAGGACATTTATAACTTATGGTTTTATTGTGATATCTGCATGACATATGATGATGATTTTAACTGGTTCTTAAATGTACGTAGATGCGTTTGCTTCCAAAAAGTACACATTTTTGGTGCATTAAAATGAAACTCAGTTTTGAACAGTTTTCATAAGATGATGCAATTTTCAGAATTATATCCAGTAACCCAGGTAACAGGTACCCTTTTGTGATAAAACATTTTTCAGCAATATATTCCATAATAGTTTAGAGATGTCATCTAAAGTGATTATGTCTCGTATTACATTTTCTTGAGGTCTTCATGCTTCTGCAATTGAATAAAGATGCGGTAAATGTACCTAATGTCTCCTGAAATTAAGGCCCTTTTCATTAGCTGTAAACTTATGTCATGGCCAGAGATTGGCACTTCTAAATGAAGCAGTAAACGATTTTTGATGGTAATATAAGCTCCAAGGGGAATGGAATTACATTGTGTGTGTGTGTGTGTGTGTGTGTGTTTATAAAAGCGATCATTAATCTTGATCAGCAAGCAAATGCATCTTCAAAATGAGCTTCACGGATTAGGGCACTAATCATGACAGTGAGACAGTAAGGACTGACAGACACAACAACAGCTGAAGAGCTATCCCAGAGTGCAACAACAGCGTTATTTGAAGAGCTATCCCAGAGTGCTTTCATCTCATCTGGTATCTGAGGTCCGGCCACGAGGCACAGCTACCCAGCATGCCCCGGCTGTGTCCGAATCAGAGCCCTGTCTACTGAGTCCTGTCTCCTGTGTACTATGTGCTAGCAGCTGTGAACTGTTTACTGCGTACTGTTTAGTATGCAACGTGCAGTAAGCAAAAAAAAAATCCTCCATACTATTTTCCAACCATGTCGTCAGACGTCCCACCCTTGTGTGGCCATGTCACGTGTTGTTTTTGTTGTTATTGAAGGAAAACATCAGTGAAGTTCACGTACTTCTTGAAAAAGTGTGCTCCTGAATATACTTAATGAAACCTCGGAAGTAAGTATATCATCCGGGGGTTATAAGTATACTACATTTAGAGAAAATTTTGCTTACTTAACTACTGTCTCGTCCTGTCTACTCAACAGAGTGCTGATTTGGACACAGCCCCTGTGTCGACCGAGCATGTCCTCATTGCTGCAGTAGTAGTAGCAGTAATATAATAAGTATTATTACTATCATTATTATTATGAATAGTAGTAAATATTTTTCAGGAGAATAGTAGTTTGCACCTTAGCAAGTGAACTAATAAAAACTAGTAATGCATTACATTTAAATAGTGTTTCCTAGTTCTCAAAACACATTGCATTGAGGAAACCCACCTCTACCACCATCACCTGAGTGATGAACAGCAGCCATTTGACAAGGGATTTCAAAAAGGAAAAAAAAATGAAGACTATACGGCAAAGTGTGTCTTTCAAGGATTATTCCATTAAGAGAGTCATTAGCTAGACCTCTACAGAGGCTTGATTTGTGAGTAGCATGGGTAAGACTGTGACCACTGACTGTTATATGGGGTTAGGAGACATCTCACGCACTGGAGAGCTGGATCAGTGGTATGCAGGTGCAAGTAAATGAGGGAAAATGTAGGAATTTGTCACCTCAGGGAAAATAGTCAATTTTGAGGGGCTCAATCGATGAAAGGAAACAGTAGAGACAATGTTACACAAGGAGACTAATTAAATTAAACGTGTACTGTGCTAATAATCAAACCGACCCAGCTAACGGAGCATTGGGGGTTGCTAGACCCCCCTAAGCCTTCGTTCTCAATGCTATGATGTGTCCCAAATACCAGAATCAAATCCTGACTTTTTCCCGGTCCCGGTTGTGACCAATAGCCCCACAAGGGCAGTACATAACTGTTCACACAGTATGACCCTGGGGATGGAACGTTTCCAGTTGGCAGGTACTCTGGATTCAGGACTGCTCTGATTGGCTGGCAGCAGTCTGGCCAGTACTCTGGATTTAGGACTGCTCTGATTGGCTGGCAGCAATCTGGCCGCAGCAGCTGCATAGGTAACAGCACGGTGGTGCAGTGTGCAGCCGAGATAGCAACATGAAGAGCAGCTGGCAGCACCCGTTTCCAAGGAGACATGGGCTTGACTGCGCTGTTCTGAACTGACAGAGGAATGGGACAGACTAAAAACATGACGCATTGCAATTTGGTAGAGAAAGAAGATAAGGAATACAATGATTTTTTGTTGGTGTTGTTGCTCTTTTTGAGATCAACATTACCTGTTCAGTATTATTGTCATAATGGAGTAGTAGCAACATTCCTTTGAGCCCTCAGTGTTGCGAACAAAAATGTGATCGATTGTGTGTCATTGTTTGAGCGGGTTTTTGTTTTTTTCCCTGAGGATTTAACCATTCATTAGAGGCTCTTTCACAGAGAAGGGGGAATATAATGACTTTTTGTTCAATACCACAGCACTCACAGACCAATCTTTAATTGTAATCCACAATAAATAATGAATATCTCCCTTACAAACACAAACAGAAGCACTGCCCCAGTTTAATGCACTCAGGAACACTTCTTGGAGCAGCCTTGATGTGATATTGCTTATTCTAAAGTACATTAGAAAGTGTTACCAGCTGCTCCTGCCTGCCATCGCTTTGTCCTCAGCTGTTCTCAAGGATACAAAACTCATAAATTGGGCAACATAGATCCTTTGAGGACAGTGGTTGCCGGTGGGATTTACTTTGAAATCACGCAGATCAGTCCTCTTAAGAAAAGATAAAAAAGAGAACAAAAAAAGACTGCTTCCTCAGAGCAAAGCTGTTTTCTTGGGAGCTATAGCCCTTTATACCCTCAGGAAACACCCATCTACACTGTATAGATGCATCACACAAACACATGCCTAGAAAATAAAACCCCCCACAAAACGATGTGACACAATAAGCCATCGACTACCAGCATTGTATAGCATATTGAGAAATGGATATCAAGTCCCTATATTTCAATGTACAATGTAAATCTGAATATATGCAGAGCTCTGCTATTGGATAACAAAATACATTTTGACTCTTTTCTGTACACAGTATATTTATACATACATTGGCACACACACCACTCATTTATAAGCCTCTATTAACTATATAATACAAATGAAACCAAAATGTTTTAATTGTGCAAATTCTCTAGTAAAGCTTTCTTTTGAAGTTATTGATAAATACATGTTTGATATCTCAGTTCTTTTTTAAAATATGTTTTAATTTTTTGCAAATTGTCTGAAAGCGAAGCTGAGAATGAACAGGCAAAAAGTGGCGATGTGATAATGGTCCATTTGACTGAAGATAGAAGAGATGGGCTTCCATGGAGGCGGGTGCCTCTTTGTTCCACAAGATCATTGATCATCATTGATTTCCTTTGTTCTTCCCCTAGAATTCCATCTCCCATTGTGACGTCACAGTCAGTCAGTTCCGAGGTGGGTGAATATGCAATACCAGCAGCTATGGAACCCTCCCGTCCAGCACACATACGCACACACTCACAGATCAGTTTGTAGGAAAAGGAGGGGCGGAGTTTACCACTGCCAGTTTACGCCAAAAATCAGATACTTTAGGTTCCACAGCTCTGTCCTAGTGATGAAGGTGATTATAGCCATCGTCAGCAAAGGGCAACAGTGCACAAAAATAGTGTTGACGCTATTAAGTAATATTACATAAGCGTTTCCTTTTTTTTGTCCACTACTATATATATCTCTTTAACCAAACTTGCTTTGCTTGAAGCCTGTGACAGAAATGATCTTACCGCCTTAACATGTTTGCTCCAGATAGCACCGGTCATCGTGATCTTTCAAATTCTGCTGAAACACGAAATCCTTTAAAAAGGTCGAGTTAGTTTTTTAAGAAACGTGCATTAACCATATCTCAAATTAAATAAGTGTCAGAGAGAGGACAGAGAATGGAGCTTAAAATTGGCATTCGACACATGCATTGCATTTCAAGGGTGAATGTACATCGCTAAAACCATCAAGCAAATCAGTCTAATACAGAGCTGAATACCAATGCATGTAGCAAGCCATCTTTAATGCGTATACTGCACTGTAAAATAACCTCATCAGCCTACGTTCATACGCTGTACATTGAGCGCTGGCTCCCTCATGAATATCACTTTTATAATTAAGACCATATTTCTGGAGAAATATCCGCAAAGTCCACAGACCACAGTGCACAGCACACACACGCGACATTTCATTTTGAAACGGCCATTTTTAAATCAGCCACACCAGGCCATAACTGTCTGACAGCACGGCCCCATGCCGGTAGGATATGCTGGAAAACAAGAATGGCATGTTTGAAACACAGGCTTACATTATTCAAAGTTGCTAAGCAGCAACGTACAGTATTCCAGGGAAAACAGAGCATCATTGATCATTAGATTTAAACATAAATGAGAACAAAACTAAAAAAATCCACAGTTTGTTTGAAAAGCAGGAGAGAAAAAAAAAAACGAATATTGCATTTTGATACATATCAGGATGTTTCAGAAGAGCATGAATTACACAGATGAACTGATGAATAAAAACGCACACTATGAACTATGCACGTTCCCACAGATACGCACACAACTAAAATAACCTTCACCCGCACAAGTAACTAGAAGAGATGCATACAAGCTGGAGTCTTCCTGAATTCATTAGTAATTCAAGGCGGGTCCGTGGAGTTGCTTCATTTTTACAGCAGATATTTCTCATTTTAAAGGACTACGGAAAACTCAGTCTTTCATCTGAACTGGATTTCTTATCATTTCAATAATATTGAAGGGGGAGAAAATCCAATCAATGTATATTTTGTTGTTGTTGTTGTTTGACAACAGCAAAGCCTTTGCTTCTTGCAAAATAATTATTTCCAGGGGAAAAAAGGCTCTGCTTTGCGGTTACGAGAGCAGCTGGAACCTTCCAGCGACTTCTGCTCTTTACTTGTCCAGGCTTGACATCCTGTGACTTTACCATGGTAACAGAAAGGTGTCGAGATTAAGGAACTGGACTCATTATCAAGGCTGCAGACACCAATCTCAGGTGGGGCGCCGCCAGGTTGCCATGGCGAGAATGATAATTCACCTAAACAGCTTGGATGGTTATGCAGCTGGGAAAAAAAGGACATCAGGTAACCTTGGGCCATGTCAGTCATCATAGAAAAGCGTGCCTGCACAGCCTATCAGTAGCACGCATCAATTCATTTACTAAAACCCTGATAATTCTCCCCTGTAACGCTGATAATTCTCCCCTGTTACTGGATGAACTCAATCATGTTGTTGTTTTTTTCTTGCATGAATGAACAAAAAGGTCACCACTGATTAAAATTAATTTTGTCGATGGATGCCACTTTAAAGATATGATTTCTTAAAGGCGGGTAAAAAATATTTTTTGTGGGACTCATTAATGACGAGAGAAATAAAAATAAAAAGTCTGCGATAAGAACACTGGATTCCTCAACGTCAAAACAATTAAAATGGCAAATCTGACATACATCCAAGCTTCTGATCTTCTCCATTTGCTCTAATGGGACTCATCTCATCTGTTTATGAGAACAAGAGCAAAACGTTCCTTGTCAGCACGATGAGGTCATAACCCATACTAATGTCCAAGGGGCTCTAACTTCTGCTAAGATGCCACAGGATCAAACCTGGGTCCTGTAGGCAGAACACATGCAGGTGACTGGGTCTGATATCACACTGACAGGTAAGGAGCAAGAACCATTAACACATCAGCACAAGGAGTAACCGAAGAGCTCAACTGATCCTGACATGTTGTATCTTGTAGTCCTTGGTTTGATGGGGCTTGCAGCTTGTGTTCTAGTATAAAGGAATGATGTCATCACAGCATTTGGACATGTGACATTTAAAATTAACCAATTAAATCAACATCTGCATATACAGTATATGTTTCCAGAGTGTGACTGACAAGGGGAAACCCATACATATTTATGATTTACTACAAGTTGCTTTGACAGCCATAAATCCATTTGGAGCATTGGCTTATGCCCATAAATACATATTTCTCATATCTGCTAGCTGCTGTTTTCTGTACATGTAATATAAAGGAAATATACTCTGTCCAAAAACAAATTACTTGTCACACCAGGTGCAGTTTTCTGTGATGAAAGAGTCCGATGGATCAGACTGATTAAACGTCCGGTTTGGGCACCAGCTGGATTCGGACATGACAGCTGCATCTAACATTCACCCCAAAGGAAAAGGTAATAAATCACTACAGCACAAATGAATGTGTCCACGTGAAGTGATAACATTTCGGCACCACACTGCTGAATACATTTCATTTCAGTTCTCATCATATTTGGAATTAGAAACAAAAAAATGAGAACTCTCGGACAGCTGCTCGCGCGCGGGAAACGTAATTACCGCAGGTACTGGAATAGAGGGACAGACAGTGAGAATGTAAATGTTTCTAGGACAGTACAGTCAGAGCAACCAACAGCTCAGAACACCTCTCGTTTTGCCACCTCTACCCCCACCCCACCCCCAGTAATTCTTTTGTCCTTTGACAGATGAGCAGCACGTCTCCAAACCCATACAGTCTGGCTTTGCCCCCCCCCCCCCCTCTCCGCCTGCCCGCCCCAACAAATTCATTGCTCTTCCCCTACTACCCTACTACACGATAACATACAAGATATTTGATGTAAAATCTTACACAAAATCAACAATGTGCATGACTGTGCAGTTACAAAAATTGCAATAGCAAAAGACCAGAGACATTTACTGGAAGCAATACTATTTAAAATAAGCAAGGGATGTTCTCATGTATAAACACGTCAGCCTGTCTGCTGTATTACAGTAGAGCATTTTAAATGTATGTTCAGTCTATACAAAAAATTAGAGATTTTTTTCATACTGCGTAATGCTTATAAGGGGTCAACTGTATATGCAAAAAAAAAATAAAAGTCATAATTAAACATTGTTAATATGAGAAGAGAAATTCTTCAAACAGATAAGAATTGTCTTTTTTGTTAAGTCAAATGAAGCAGCATGTTTTAGACAGCTCTGTGTGTGAACAGTACTGCAGCAGTTGCCACTGCAGGATTTTTGCAAAAACAGCTCACGTACCAACAATCCCATTTCAATGAGGCCCTACATGCAGAGACTTTAATCTTTCCTAGCAGCGCAATATGCATCACAATAGTACTCCTCTCGTTTAAAGAGGCTTTTGCTTTACAGTAAGCTGTTGTTTACAGCGATGGTTTCTCCTTCTTAACAGAAAGGATCACCTCAGTCAGTTTTACTTTCATCACTGGCACAGTGATCTGACCTTCACTAAAGTTGTGGAACAAAACAAAATGGAGGAAAAATGAACCCCACAGAAAAACAGTACATAGTTACAGTGAATATTGAGAAAGTGAGGTGTCGGTGGCTTGAATTTGTTTCAGTGAGACATAGATTAAAATGGCTCTTCTTTAAAAAAACATTTAAATGAGTACACGCTACTGGAGCAGAAACATACGTTTACCCCAAACTTAATCAAACTGACTCTTTAGCCTTTACGATTGCGTAGGGTTGGCCTTATTTTGGTTGAAGAATCAAACAAAGGACTACAAATGGTCTGGAACTATCCTGGAGGTGGTTAACATAAGGTTGAAGGAGGGGTATCAATGGCCTTTTTCCAAATGCCAGTTTGATTGAGGAAAAATTCAAAGAAACTGCATCAAAGAGCAACCCAGCACAATGCTATATAAATCGGTTAAAACTACTTAATCTTTCATAAAATACACGTGAATTAAGTAGAACTCTGGAAGCTGTATCTCTTCTTGCTTATATCCATTTTCTCTTAAATATACTGCAATTTTTTTTTAAACTCTGCATATATACATATATACTGTATATAATACATGTATTTTCTCTATAAAAGGTCAGAGGTCAGAGGTCAGAGGTCAGGTCTATTTACACCAGGCTGCGGGAGCCGCTGGAGTATCTCCGCTGGCTGAGGAAGGGCTGGGGCGATTGAGGAGGGCAGTACTGATGGGGGTGGTTGTAGGGGGGCGGTGGTGGAGGCAAGGGGGGTTTGGGGCCTGATTTCTCCGATGACCTGGCTGGGGTGGAGACAGAGGATTGGATGATCTGGTGGGTGGGGGTATGGCTGAGGTAAGCCTCCATGCGGCCGTGCCCGCCCTTGTCCAGGACGATCACCTTGACGATTTGCTGGCACTGGACGAGCGTTTCCGGGGGCAGGTCGACGACCGGGCCGGGCTGGTGAGCTGGTGTACCCGCGCCGGGCTGTAGCTGCGGGCGGTAGAGCGCCCCCCGGTGGTTAAGAAGGGTGCCCGGGAGGGATCCAGTCTTGGGGCTCCGGGACGCATTGAGCTGGTACGTTTGAAGCCTGTTGTGAATTGACACCTAGTTTAGAAACAGCCAGAGACAGCATTAAGTGTTATAAGTACTTTCCTCCTCTAGGTCGATTAGCCCTCTGGTGTAAAACAGCAACACAGACATGCTCTTCTAGGGGGCGTGCAGCACAATGCAAGACCACTCAAAAGGGGGAGCTGGTGACAGGGGAACAGCTGTGGGCTGAAGGAGAGGTGAGGGGAGGTGGGAGGTTTTGGTTGGGTCACTCGCTTTTAAAAGGTGGGGACAAGAAGACACTAAGTGGCCTTGTGCCACTCTGAGGAACCAATGCAGCTCAAGGGAATGCAAGGGTGGATTGAGGCCAGGGTGGGGAAGGATATCAGAGGAGCTGGCTCACAGCCTGGGACTACTGTGCCCATAGGGATCTGTTAAAGAGGCGGGGTAGGGGGAGGAGTTGGAAAATGAGAGGGGGCGGGGCTTGTGCAAGAGGCGGGGCCACTTTCACAGACATTACAGGGACACTCAGCAGAACGCATGCCTTCAGTGTGTAAGCTGGACGAGCGGTAAGCCTGCTCACACGCAGGCAGCAGGCTTTCTGCAGAGAAACACACTGGACGCTGGATGCTTTTCCTTATTTATTTATTTATTTATTTAATTAAGGTGACAAATGAGCAGGCTTTTTAGCTGGCTTTTGGAGGATCTGATTAGTTTTTGGAACTGGCTTGGGCTCTACTGGAATATATCATGAAACAGTCTGTGTGGCTCTCTTATGACACAATGGACCACGGTTATTTGTCTCATTTTTATTACACGTAAATCATTCTCCGACTACATATTTTTATGATGTCATATGCCATGATTGATATGTTTATTCAGTATACAGTACAAACAACAAATGAAATGATGAGGTAAATACAATTATACTTTACTTTTTTAAATCCTTTAAAAACATTAATACACTTTCATTTTTCAGACAAATTCCCAATGCAGTCTTATGTTCAATGGTGAATTATAATAATCAATATAGCTAAACAGAAGCCCTCACACTTACTAGAAAATGCCACGACATTGTGACATGATGATGGTATGCATAAATATATATCTTGTTTTGAGGGTTTTAATATGCAAGATGGCTTTCTTTTCGCACATCTGATGCTTTATGAGACCCGAAACAGGGCCTCAAGTAAAAAAAGAAAGAAAGAACCAAGCCTCGTGAAAAAATAATGTTTCAGGATGTATCAATAGACTCAAGCAGTCTAAATCAGATTCTGAGCGGTATCCACATTTAAAAACAGACCCCCTGCATTGAAGCACTACTATCCCCCCCCCCGTTCACACTCCAAACAGGGCAGTACACATTTGGAAAACACCTTTGGATATTATCCATAAAGCATTAGCTTGATGTTAACTGCACCAAATGTCCATCATTTGCACCGAGCAGCACAGACGTGATAGGCTGAGAATGCTTTATGAATACAGCGTTGGGGCAGCAAGGCGATGGGGGAGGACTCGGGGTGGTTGTGGATGAGAGCTGGTATGACTGAGGCCTAAGAGTCGCGGCGTACGGACAGAGCCGTGGGACGAGCTGGGTGGGGATGGTGTATGGATGTGGGGGGAAGGCTCGCCGTGCGCTACGGACGCGTTTGGGCTCCTCGCCACAGACGCTCTACGCTGGGCACGTGCGGTTAACTGACCTCTCCCGCCCGCCCACAGCCCACACTCATCTGCTGTGTCTGTCTGCTGAACTGAGATATGGAGGAGCGCCCCCTACTGGACGGGAGGTCTCAGTTCCACCTGTGACCTCTGACTGCAGTGACGTCTTACCGTTACTGAGCTGAGGCTTGGGGAGAGACACATTTTTTACTTGGAACAAGTAAACCTAAAATCCATTAGACCCAAGCTGTGTGGCGAATCATAACACTGAATAGCAGGCCGCACATCAATCTGGAGGAGACATGGATATATTTAACCAGAGGGAAGAGACACTGCTCCTGGGAAAACAAAACACTTAGGGCCTGATTTACTAAGACCTTTAGCATGTGCAAAACCCTTTAGCACACACAAAACTAATAACACAACCAATGATTGGTGCAAAACAAATACCAATGACCAATCATTGGTTGTGATATTGGTTTCGCATGTGCTAAAAGGTTTTGCACACGCTAAAGGTCTTAGTAAATCAGGCCCAAAGTGCCAAGGAAGAAACATCTGGTCATTATGCCTCTCCCTACTGGGCTTTTGTTACCAGAAATACAGCTCATTCACAAAGTGGACTGACGGACGGAGCTGTAGGCCGAAGCGGACGTCTCTGGAGAAGGTGACGGTAACGGGAGATCCCAAAATCACCTCTGTTATCAGCCCATATCAAAGCAGAAAGTCCAAATGAAGCGTGCGAAAGCATGTCCTTTCTGCGCTGTGGAGCACCCGTGTAACATTCCAAATACATTTAAAAAACTGTAATGAAAAATAAAATAAAATTCTGAGAAAAAAGTGAAATAAGTACAGCTCCACTGTTGAGGAACTTATTTGAGAATGCATGACATGTAACATTAGTGTGCAAAAACACAGCCCTGTTGTGACTCGCTCTTGGCAATTTATTTTATTTTTATTTTAGATGGTCCAACTAATTCTTGATTGCTCGGGTCTGAAGAGTGTCAGCCGAAATATAAAAATGGTCTAAATCATTAATTCAGCATCATTTTCCAGCTTAGAAAGTCCTTAGTGAGTCAAAGCAAACTCATAAACACTTTTAGCTCCCAAAGGCCAATTATCAGCGATGCCTGCTACTGCTATTCAGGTATTCTGTGTTTATGGTAATGCGAAAATAAATACAGTTATGCATATAAATGCATATAACTCCAGGGAGAACAGTTCTACAGCGAACATCAGCACCAGGGGTTTAGTGGCAGGACTACATTAATCTCATGATGCCACAGCATCACTGAGTACAGAGGAAGTACAGGATTAGGATCTGCTGGCATCACAGTTCTGATTTAAATGATCATTCCTACCAACCTGTCCTTAAATGTACCATGTTGAGTGAAAGCTTTGAGCTGAAGTGAAATATGGCAATTTTGTTTACATTTTATGAGTAAAGAAATCACTTAAAGACCCCCACCCAGACCTCACCCTCTTCCCTTTGTCTCCCTGTTAGAGTATCAGGATGAGTCCTAACCTCCGCACACCGCTGCCTCACACAAGTCCTAACCTCCGCACACCGCTGCCTCACACAGAGTCCTAACCTCCGCACACCGTTGCCTCACACAGAGTCATAACCTCCTCACACCACTGCCTCACACAGTCTGAACCTCTGCACACCACTGCCTCACACAGTCTGAACCCAGGCACACCATTGCCTCACACAGAGTCATAACCTCCTCACACCACTGCCTCACACAGTCTGAACCTCTGCACACCACTGCCTCACACAGTCTGAACCCAGGCACACCACTGCCTCACACAGTCTGAACCCAGGCACACCACTGCCTCACACAGTCTGAACCCAGGCACACCGTTGCCTCACACAGTCTGAACCTCTGCACACCACTGCCTCACACAGTCTGAACCCAGGCACACCACTGCCTCACACAGTCTGAACCCAGGCACACCGTTGCCTCACACAGTCTGAACCTCTGCACACCGATGCCTCACACAGTCTGAACCTCTGCACACCACTGCCTCACACAGTCTGAACCTCTGCACACCACTGCCTCACACAGTCTGAACCCAGGCACACCACTGCCTCACACAGTCTGAACCTCTGCACACCGTTGCCTCACACAGTCTGAACCTCTGCACACCGTTGCCTCACACCAAAGCCTGAAGCAGATGTCACAGTGATCATTAAAGCTCAAAGATCCAGCAGTAATCCCCTGCTAACCACGTGACTGCACGTCCGTTAGCAGGGCGCTGGTTACGATGTCCCTTGCACGGCCCCCACAGATGCATCCTAATGCGTGTAGAGTGTGACTCTTCGGGCCTACCCTTGCTTGTCAAATTGATTCTAAGTGTTTGCCGTCGTCTTGTACTCCCTAACCTGGAGCATGGAGGAGCTGTGAAATGTCACGACTCCACAGGAATGCTAATGGTACTACGCAGTCCCTTTGGGCAGTCTCAATGCTGCTTTTTATGCACAACGCTCTGTTTTACCACACTGTGGGGGGGGGGGAGGTGACTCTGACTGGCTGCATTAACACCAAACTAACTAATTAATTTGTCAAAAACAGAACACTGCAGTTCACACAACCTCAGCACCTCTTTAACGGCCTGCTGGGAGACCGCATGAATGATCACAAAGTAGAGTCAGTGTGACTACGTAAAGCGTACATTTACATAACATCATTACAAAAAAAAAACAAGGTTTACAAAGGTGTGGGAACGATATGTTATATAACACATGCTATAATGAGTTACACAGACACTGATTCCAGAACCATGAACGATGCTTCATAAACATTTTATTATGTAGCTACTGTATGTCATGCTTAAGTATGCTTTATGCACTTATTTTTGGTTGAGTAAAATATAAATCCTTTGCTTTACAAGCGATCTTGCATCAGCAGTATGCAGTGTAAAACATACAGTATGTGGCCCACAGGTACGTGATCAACCATGATCCATTACAATTACAATATCTGACAGAAACATCTGGTAGCCATTCAAGGGAGACCAGGGTTATGTTTCTTGTCAAATGTCAAATGTGGATGTGTGCATAATATGTGTGCACGTGTTTGTTTGCGTGTGTGGTCATTGTCATAATATGTGTGCACGTGTTTGTTTGCGTGTGTGGTCATTGTCATAATATGTGTGCACGTGTTTGTTTTCGTGTGTGGTCATTGTCATAATATGTGTGCACGTGTTTGTTTGCGTGTGTGGTCATTGTCATAATATGTGTGCACGTGTTTGTTTGCTTGTGTGGTCATTGTCATAATATGTGTGCACGTGTTTGTTTGCTTGTGTGGTCATTGTCATAATATGTGTGCACGTGTTTGTTTGCGTGTGTGGTCATTGTCATAATATGTGTGCACGTGTTTGTTTGCGTGTGTGGTCATTGTCATAATATGTGTGCACGTGTTTGTTTGCTTGTGTGGTCACAGAGCACAATTGTATGACTGCAGGAAGGATCAATTACATAACCAATGAAAAAATGTTAATGCGCCTAATTAAACATTTCAGGAACGTTATCTTGTTTAGCACACACACACGGAAGCTCACAGATGCATTCTGGGAAGGCTTGATGCTTATTATCCAAAGTGCTCTCGTACACAACAACACCCTGAGACACACCCACACAGACCAGCCTCTGGACTCCCAAGCACCTCGTCCTCCCTTGTGAGGACACGCAGGCACACACACACGCACGCACGCACGCACGCACGCACGCACGCACGCACACACACTCACACACACACACACACACACACACACACACACTCACCTGCGCTGGCGCTTCTCTGTGCTAATCAGTACTCACCTCCATGCTGTTATTCCCGCTCTTCTCATCCAGGTCCAGCTTACCTGTGTGACAGAGAGACAGCGCTGTCACCCCTGTACCTAATTGTGACACATTTACCACTACGCACACCTGCCCACCACTGGCTGGTGGCACGCTGAGTCCTGCGTGTCCTAGACACACCCAGGTTTTTATTGGTACCCCCCCCCCCCCCCCCCCCGAGTTCCAGTCTCACTCCACTGCTGCCCCACACACCTGATTGCAACTATTGTAATTCTGGTGCCACCGCTGTCGTTGACCAGTAACAGAAATGGTGATTATTATGATGTACGTACGGCAGACAACAAAGGACCCGTTTATTGGAACGATGGAAAACAAGCCGTCATCACATAAGGAGTGCCGCATTCGCGTTTGCCACTACACGGGCCACCTGTTAATCACCTAAATGAGAAGAGTGAATGTCATTGACTTAAAACCAGCTTGTTTTATGGGACCCCTAATCCCCCCCCACCCCCTAAATATGAATCGCCAGTCGTGCCTCTTTGAGTCAAACGCTGCGCCACCCAAACCACAAACAGCGCTGCAGCTTAGCTAATGTCAAACAGTGGCTATCTCACACCTCAATGTCCTGCACAGTACTGCAGCGGAGAACACATCACTCACAGGGACGTTTGTATCTCTCACTGAAAACAAGTGGTAGTGACTTAGACCACAAGCCCATTGGTGGGCCACCGCAAACTCAGCCACATTCGGCTAATGACGTCATTCAGAACCTAAGGGCCGAAACATAACATACGTAAATACGCGAATGTGAACCCTGCCAGCTACGCAAATTCCTTTTCTTTTTCTTTGTGAAAGACCAACCACAGGAAAGCACAGATCGAACAAGAAAGTTGTTTACTGTTGCCTGCTATAGCGTCCCTCACTGCAATGCTATAGACTTTGCGTAGCTCGAAGCGTCCACGTTCATGTATTTGCGTAAGGTATGTTTCGGCCCTAAGGTAAGTAGTGAATTCAAGCCTGTAGATTCAAGCCGTGCTCTCACAGTGAGTCATTTTACCTGAGCTGAACGTTTCAAACCCCCCAAGAAGCTCATTTCCTCCAGGGCTCAGTGTGTCCTGTTTTCTACTCCAGCTCTGATCTTAGTGAATCACTTTTCCGATTTATTATCACCACTATTTTCTTTTTAGCTGCATTTTCCCGACTAACTCACTAGACCAGCGGTGTCACACTCAAGTCCTGGAGGGCCCCAGATTCTGCGGCTTTCTCTGGTTTTCCTTTAATCAGCAGTGCATTAAGGGCCTGGGACTCTTCAGCAGATGATTAATCACCCATGCAAATTAATTACCTGAGTGCTGAAACGCACAAAAAAACCAGCAGATGCCTGGGAATGGGGCCTGGTTCTGGGGCTCCAGACCAATCAGGTCTGGGGAAAATGGCTGGAAAAGGCGGCATTCTCCTAATGCGTCACTGTAATGCCTTCAGCAGGATTATAGACAGGCGCTCAGGGATACTCACGGGTGAAGGATTTGGGTGCACGGGGCCCATTAGTAATAATGCTGAGGCTAACAGAGCACCTGACTGCTCCTGGTCAGTATCCCATTGGCTTACACGGCGCAGGGGTGTGTCACAGTCAGCAAAGCAATATGATTGGTTGAATGTGAGGAGGCTGTACCCAGTGGGGAGGCTTGTGTTCCACTGAGGTCCAGCTGTGTGCCGTTGTTTTTGGCAGAATGAGTCTGGGCCCCCTGCTGTCTCTCCAGTTCCCCTATGGGACAGACGAAGGAGAGAGATGTGAGCATGTGACCCCACTGAACGGCATGGGACGAGTCCCGGCAGTCTTGCCAATTAGCCAAATGACGCTCTTCCCCGCTCCCCAAATTAGGTTTTTGATTGTATGGTAATTGCTTGTCATTTCCAGCAGGGATTTAAACAACAAACGACAATGTGTTTTTTTTTTCCTTATTCAATTTAGATTAAAAGGAAATGCAGGTAACAAACAAGGATGCACACAATCTAAGACCAGCATGACTCCTGAGCACAAAACCTGTTAGATGTGATATTATTAAAGGAATATGAAGGGATATGAATTAATGCAAGTCTTACGACTTAATTGTCTGTGCAAAAAAAGCATTTTTTCCATTTGTCACACATTTGAAATGTAATGAAATGCCGCAATATATACACACACACATATACACGCGCACACACACACACACACACACACACACACACTTATAATCTGTTCTGTCTGAGAACTTTTCATTATTCTCTATCACACAGACAAAGCAAAGACTGCACTTTCTCAGTTCTTGGAATGTGTTCGGATCTGAAATTTATGCTTTCTTCCTGTGGTTGCTTCAAGGGGGGAATCCCCAATATGCCAGGATGAAATATGGCAGCCACACCAAAGAGGATTCAAATCCAATTTAAGAAAGGGGAGGGAGTAATTATATTCCCTCACTCCCTCGTTTATCCTCCCTTCCCCCAAGGGAATACAATGCAAGCTTCTAGCGAAATACCAGCAGCCATACCACCATGCAATCTGCTCCTGCTGAATGGCTTAAGCTAAGCAGCCATACCACCATGCAATCTGCTCCTGCTGAATGGCTTAAGCTAAGCAGCCATACCACCATGCAATCTGCTCCTGCTGAATGGCTTAAGCTAAGCAGCCATACCACCATGCAATCTGCTCCTGCTGAATGGCTTAAGCTAAGCAGCCATACCACCATGCAATCTGCTCCTGCTGAATGGCTTAAGCTAAGCAGCCATACCACCATGCAATCTGCTCCTGCTGAATGGCTTAAGCTAAGCAGCCATACCACCATGCAATCTGCTCCTGCTGAATGGCTTAAGCTAAGCAGCCATACCACCATGCAATCTGCTCCTGCTGAATGGCTTAAGCTAAACAGCCATACCACCATGCAATCTGCTCCTGCTGAATGGCTTAAGCTAAGCAGCCATACCACCATGCAATCTGCTCCTGCTGTATGGCTTAAGCTAAGCAGCCATACCACCATGCAATCTGCTCCTGCTGAATGGCTTAAGCTAAGCAGCCATACCACCATGCAATCTGCTCCTGCTGAATGGCGTAAGCTAAGCAGGTGTGGGCTTGGCTAGTATTTGGCTAGTACTTGGATGGGAGACCTCTGGGGAAAACTAAGTTCCTGCTGGAAGTGGTGTTGGTGGGCCAATAGGGGGCAGTCTTTCCTCTGGTAAAATAAACCCCAGTGCAGTGATGGGGACACTGTGCTGTAGGAGATGCCGTCTTTCGGAGACGTTAAACCAAGGTCCTGACTTACTGTGGTCATTAAAGATCTGATGACGTAAAGAGTAGGGGTTTCCCTGGTGTCCTGGCTAAACTCCCAACCTGCCACCTAATCATCCCCCAGTTTAATTGGCTAAACATTGTTCTCTCCCTCTCCACCTCAGCTGATGAGTGGTGAGCATTCTTGCGCAAAATGGCTGCCGTTGCATCACCCAGGTGGGTGTGACACTTTTTTGGTGGTTGTAAAGTGCTTTGAGTGTGAGAAAGGTGCTATATACAGTACCAGTCAAAAGTTTGGACACACCTACTCGTGGAAAGTTTTTTTTTTGTTATTTTTACTGTTTTCCACATTTTAGAAGACATCGACACTATCAGATAACACAAATGGAATTATGCAAAGACCCAAAAAAATGTTAAACAAATAAAAAAGGTCTTATATTTTCGATTCTTCAAAGTAGCCACCCTTTGCCTTGATAACAGCTTTGCACATTCTACCTGGAAATAAGGTGTCAAGAGTCTTTTGATATCCTTTTATACAGAGTCATGATAGCATCACCTGTTTACCTGTGGAATACTTGTTTACCACAGAAGTTGGTTGAGAGAATGGCAAGAATGTGCAAACCCGTTATCAAGGCAAAGGGTGGCTACTTTGAAGAATCTAACACTTTTTTTGATTTGTTTGCATAATTTAATTTGTGTTATCTCATTGTTTTGATGTCTTTACTATTCTAAAATGTGGAAAACAGGAAAAAAAACTTTAAAAAACCTATGAGTAGGCGTGTCCAAACTTTTGACTGGTACTGTAAATGCCAGGCATTATCATTATTATTATTATTATTATTATTAAATTGTATCTGAATGCAGACCTGTTTTTTAGGATAGTGAGGCGGGTGTGAAGAACAGCCTTTCAGCCCCCTCAGAAGAACCAGGGTAGAGGGCTGCCTGCTTCCTGTGCAGTGCTGTGGAGCTCTGGGTAATGTAGTATTGCGGTGGCCCTGCATCCCCTCCCCATCTCCCCATCTCCCCCTCTCCACCTCTCCACTGAGACCAGCATTAGGAAAATGACCTGTCTGTTCAAATATAACACAGCCAAAGGCAAACACAGCCTCTCCTTGCCTCTCTGTTTTCACTGGGTGTGGGGGGACGGGGGGAGGCTGAAATCTAAAGGTCAGCTTCGGCATATTTAATCCTCAGCGATTTATGAGAAGCAGAATTTATGACCCCCCCCTCAAAGCCAGTCTGGTGTTTCAAAGCCAGAAGGGGGCGGGGCATATTTTGCTGATGATAGAATGCACACCTGGCACTGTGAAAAGATTCAGAGGGAACGTTACATCAGATTTTCGGCAGTGGTACAAGCTGTAGCCCAATCAGAACGGGTTATTACGCCAACTTTATGTATACAGGACATTGCATCACCCCACTCTCTCTAAAATGCACGGCAGACGAATGTTAATGTAAGGATATGATTTAAAACGATGCGGGACGCTCACATTCAAGGCGGATCTGCTCCATCTCCGACACCTCCGCTATGGATTCTTTCAGGTCCTCCACGAACTTCAGCAGGTCCTCGGCGCTCTGGCCGCAGAAGTGCAGCAGCTGCTTCTTCTCGGAGCCGGGGAGGGGCGACACCATGCTGATCCCGTGCGCGTAATCTGCCGCGGGGGGGGGGGGGGGGAGAGCGCCGAGATCAGACGGGGAGGCCACGGAGTCCGTCCCCAACCGCACGCGCGCGGATATGACATCGCCGCGGACATCAAAGAGCCCTTGAGCTGCCGTTTGATCTCTCAGAAACACACACAAGCGAAAACGCAGCCGTTTCTCAGAGCGATGCACTCACTCCTCCCACTGCAGTCCTTTATTATTACTATAGCTATATTATCCACTCTTTCCACATTCATATAATGACATAATAAAAAAAAGTTCATACCTTACAGAGTATCAGAATTAATTAGCCATGCCTGTCATTTATACACTGCCCGGCCAAAAAAAAAGTCACACACTCTAATATTTCGTTGGACCGCCTTTAGCTATGATTACGGCGTGCATTTGTTGTGGCATTGTTTCGACAACCTTATGCAATGTCACAACATTTATTTCCATCCAGAGTTGCATGAATTTTTGGCTGAGATCCGATTCCTCATGCACCCTGAACCACTCTTTTACAATTTGAGCCCGATGAATCTTGGCATTGTCGTCCTGGAATATGCCCATTGATGGGATAACCTGGTCATTCAGTACATTCAGGTACTCAGCTGACTTAATTTTATTGCTGCATAACGTTGCTGAGCCTAGACCTGACCAATTGAAGCAACCCCAGATCATAACACTGCCTTCAGAGGCTTGTACAGTGGGCACTATGCATGACTGGTGCAACTGCGACTTTTTTTTTGGCCGGGCAGTGTATATATACATACTGTATATTTTATTTTTAAATTGAAAACACACAAAACACCTTCCCACCAGTGGTGCTCTGTTGCTCAACAGTAACCATCATAATTTCCCTGTATGCAAGCACACACACACACACACACACACACACACACACACACACACACACACACACACACACACACACACACACACACACACACACACACACACACACACACACACACTCAGCTCCCTAAGTATGCATGCACACACACACACACACACACACACCTCCCTAAGTATGCAAGCACACGCACACACACACAGCTCCTTAAGTATGCAAGCGCACACACACACACACACACACCTCCCTAAGTATGCAAGCACACACACACAGCTCCTTAAGTAAGCAAGCACACGCACACACACACAGCTCCTTAAGTATGCAAGCGCACACACACAGAACTCACTAAGTTTCCAGGATGTGTTTTTCCCCCTTATTTTCTTTAGTGGAATAATCAATCAAACCTGAGAATGCAAAAATGCAAGTTTGATGCCTCCTTAATTAGGCCCCTGATGGCTCAGCCATTACTGCAAAGAACCTCTTGCAGGAGCGCAAGGCTTCAACTAATGACTGTTGCAGGAGGCAATCTTACAGCCTCCCACATGTGAGCCAGGCCACTTAAACACAGCATGCAGTATTTCACTTTCATGGGTTTTTTTTTTTTGTTGCAAAAACTGCAATCAGTACGCTGAACAAACAAAAACAGGGCCATCCAAAGGGAGAGATTAGCCCCGGAGCGTACGGCGAAACAAATCACCGCACGGAAACAAAAACGTGTCTTTACAAGGAAGGAACAGTTGTGGCGGTCCTGCCTTACTGAAATACTGCTGCGTGCCGCATTCAAAGAACAAAAAAAGTTTACATTCTTAGGGTCCTCTTTTTTTTTTAAGCGGTGCAGCCGCGTCTATACGTGACATGTGTGTCCGTGTGTCTGTGTGTCCGTTCGTAGCATGAGATTTAAACAAATCAGGAGTCACCTATGCGTCACATGCCCGACAATACAATAGTAGCTTGAGAAAAGCATGCCCAGCTTCAGAGAGCTCTATCTCAAAAAATATACATTCACACCGTAGGAGTCCTGGGAACCACATGAACATTTTGATACATATTATGTCTGTGTACCTTAAAAACTGTAGCCGTCGTCACAAGTTAGAAAATGGGTTTGAAATTGAAATTACCAACTGCCGCTAGAGTGGAATTTTGAACATTCCACCTGTTAGCAAGGTGAGTCGCCGTAGCAACCCCCCCCCCCCCCGAAGCAAAATCAATACAAAATCTACCACCAGTGTTCTGCTGGACCCAGTCAGTTATGGAATGGCCCAACAAACCATGCACCCTCTTGTTGAGTTTGGAATTCCATTGTTATTGTTCAAGTAATAACTGTAATCTTTTTAATATGATTTCTCATAAACCTGCACCGCTTACTTGACCACCTGGGTGTGATTTTTTAGGCTCCCAAAGGGGGCCTGTCTTGTTCTGTCTTCTGGAGGACACTTTATGGGGGGAGATAAGTGGAATAGGTGTAGTGGGAACAGGTGTAGTGGAACAGGTGTAGTGGGAACAGGTGTAGTGGCAGTGTGGCATAAAGGTTAAGAAATTGGGATTGCAGGTTCGATTCCAAGATGGGACACTGCCATTGTACCCATGAGTGTGTTACTTAACCTGGATTGCTTCAGTAAACATCCAGCTGTATAAAAAGTGTATACCAATTTAAAAATTCAAAAGGTTTTCTATGTCACGTTACAAAAAAACGTGTGTGTTATTCACATTTACCACCATTTCAGCAGACGCTCTGGGTGAGTGAATAATGTGGTGCTCGCTTACGTTCGTTTTCAAAGAGGTGAAACTGCATTCCCAGCAGGCCGAGCGCTTTGCAGAAGGTGTAGGTCGCAGAGACTTTCTTCTTTGGGCACAACTTCAGAATCTGAGAGCAGAGCAGAGCAGAGTAAAACAAAGGCCTGATGACACGCCTTTTAAAACACAGGGGGAGGGGGCGATTCTGTCTATGAGACGAGTGCCATGCAGGCTCCAAATGTGCCGACTTGGTCTGCTTGCACTCTGCGAACGGGAATTAAGTCAGATGATCACTGAAACCCAGCGATCGTGATTTATGACAAAGCGCAAACAAAGCATGTCTTCGTGCGCGACATTCTCCAAATCAACTCGCTTAAATTGGAAAGCAATTTTGAAAGCAATGTCACCCAAAGCCCTATTTTCACCGAACCTCCTGTTACAGCACGCACTCCAGAACCAGCTTCTTCTCTCATGTGGATTTACTGTCCGTAATTTAACACTTCACTGCCGTTCATTCAACTGCAGCTCATTGAGTGAATCACTTTGTAAAACATTCCCATAAAAGGAAATAGGAAACGTGCATGCTTCATGTGACACTCCCTTTCATAAAGATTAAGATGATCATTTCTGTAATTTTGAAAGGAGCTAAATACTTCACAAGGATTATCTCTACAGCAGCCTAATGAGGACAGAAATTTTTTTTGGCTGTTTCATTTTTGATTAATTTCCCTGTACTTGCCTGTGTGATTTTAGCCAAATCCATGACTTTGTGCAGTACTTCAATCGATACTAGACTCCAGAACTGACCCATGTTTTACAGTAGGTTCAAAAAGCTGGTTTTCTAACAAGCCAACTGTGGACTGCACGTTATTTTGTTATTCAAAACACGTTCAAGTATGCAAAAATCTAATTACTAAAAACGCAGTGGCGTGTTTCCAATGCAGGGAAAAAAGAATGAGTGGTATTTACAACTGACAAACAAGAATTCTTGTCGGTTCTGCAAAATATACTGCAGTAGAGAAATGTATAACACTTGTATAGTGGCAGGTTACCATCTTCAGAGGATCAGATCCATTTGTACTCTGCTATGAGAGGATCATAGAGCTGTCTGATGAGAAGGGTTCAGCTGCTGGTTAGAGCTCAAAGAGCTCACAGCTCTTACTGTGAGTCTCCAGCCACAGACTGCTGTGCTCAAAGCTTACAATAAATGACCCAAGCCATTGTGTTTAGACCAGATCTAAGACGGCTAACATTAAGCCAAGCCCTAAATAGTTTTGTTCTGCCCTCTTAACACTGTGACCACTCACTCGCTCGCTCGCACGCACACACACACACACACACACACACACACACACTCACACGCTCACACGCACGCACGCACGCACGCACGCACACTCACACTCACACTCACACTCACACTCACACACTCACACGCACACGCACGCACGCACGCACGCACGCACGCACGCACGCACGCACACACACACACACACTCACACTCACACTCACACACTCACACGCACACGCACACGCACGCACGCACGCACGCACGCACACACACACACTCACACTCACACTCACACTCACACACACACACTCACACTCACACTCACACACTCGCACGCACGCACGCACGCACGCACGCACGCACGCACGCACACACACACACAGATACACACACTCACTCACATGCACACACACACAGATACACACACTCACTCACACACACACACACACACTGATGTTAAAAACTGCCCATGATAGGCTGTGGCTTAATGCACCCACAACAACAGCCCTGCCAGCCGAGCAGATGGATTTGACTGGGTGGGGTTCCACGACTCCGTTTGTGACCGTGGACCAATGAGAGAAGAGGGCTTACCACGATGAGGTCATTGAAGAGGAAGACTTCCCTCTGGTGGGCGGCCTGCTTTTGGGGCTTGTTGACGTCGGACAGTTCAAAGAGCCGGCTGCAGCAGACCAGCCTTCGATGGGGGACAGAGAGAACCTGCAGGATGCGGTTAAATCACCTTCATTCAACCAAAATGGTCTGAGAACTCAGTTCTCTTTTACACTGATTACCTGGGGCAGTGGTTCCCAAAGTGGGCAGCGTGACCCCTGGGGGTATTATTACTAAAGGGGGGCCTGACCGAAAAAGATTGGGAACCACTGACCTGAGGGATGATTAGCTGGCCAGATACAAAGTTTTGTGGGGATTTGACCAGGAAACAGTGATTAAAACTGTGATTCAGCGCTTCAGTTTAGTGGTTAGGGGTATTGGATGTCTCTCTCACTGAGCTGGGGTATTAGATGTCTCTCTAACTGAGCTGGGGTATTAGATGTCTCTCTCACTGAGCTGGGGTATTAGATGTCTCTCTCACTGAGCTGGGGTATTGGATGTCTCTCTCACTGAGCTGGGGTATTAGATGTCTCTCTCACTGAGCTGGGGTATTAGATGCCTCTCTCACTGAGCTGGGGTATTAGATGTCTCTCTCACTGAGCTGGGGTATTAGATGCCTCTCTCACTGAGCTGGGGTATTAGATGTCTCTCTCACTGAGCTGGGGTATTAAGATGTCTTTCTCACTGAGCTGGGGTATTAGATGTCTCTCTCACTGATCTGGGGTATTAAGATGTCTTTCTCACTGAGCTGGGGTATTGGATGTCTCTCTCACTGAGCTGGGGTATTAAGATGTCTTTCTCACTGAGCTGGGGTATTAGATGTGTTTCTCACTGAGCTGGGGTATTAGATGTGTTTCTCACTGAGCCGGGGTATTGGATGTCTCTCTCACTGATCTGGGGTATTAGATGTCTCTCTCACTGATCTGGGGTATTAGATGTCTCTCTCACTGAGCTGGGGTATTAGATGCCTCTCTCATTGAGCTGGGGTATTAGATGTCTCTCTCACTGAGATGGGGTATTAGATGTCTCTCTCACTGAGCTGGGGTATTAGATGTCTCTCTCACTGCGCTGGGGTATTGGATGTATCTCTCTCACTGAGCTGGGGTATTAGATGTCTCTCTCAGTGCGCTGGGGTATTAGATGTCTCTCTCACTGCGCTGGGGTATTAGATGTCTCTCTCACTGATCTGGGGTATTAGATGTCTCTCTCACTGCGCTGGGGTATTAGATGTCTCTCTCATTGAGCTGGGGTATTAGATGTCTCTCTCATTGAGCTGGGGTATTAGATGTCTCTCTCACTGATCTGGGGTATTAGATCTCTCTCTCACTGCGCTGGGGTATTAGATGTCTCTCTCATTGAGCTGGGGTATTAGATGTCTCTCTCATTGAGCTGGGGTATTAGATGTCTCTCTCACTGAGCTGGGGTATTAGATGTCTCTCTCACTGCGCTGGGGTATTAGATGTCTCTCTCACTGATCTGGGGTATTAGATGTCTCTCTTACTGAGCTGGGGTATTAGATGTCTCTCTTACTGAGCTGGGGTATTAGATGTCTCTCTCATTGAGCTGGGGTATTAGATGTCTCTCTCACTGAGCGGGGGTATTAGATGTCTCTCTTACTGAGCTGGGGTATTAGATGTCTCTCTTACTGAGCTGGGGTATTAGATGTCTCTCTTACTGAGCTGGGGTATTAGATGTCTCTCTCACTGAGCGGGGGTATTAGATGATTTATATTTGGTCCAGAGGGAAGAATGGCCCCCAACTGGTCCGCCAACACCTTGTCCAACAGCAGCTTGCATTCTCATTGGTCATTTAGCAGACACAGTTGTGCACGCCCTTGTGTCTACAGAGTGAAAAAGCCTCTGTCTGTGTGTTTTGGGGGCTTTTTAAAAGCATATTACATAGCGGCAGGCTGGAGAAAGCGATCCCGCACACCCGGGCCATCCTCCCTCCCTCCCTCCCTCCCTCCCTCCCTGCTCTCCTCTCCTCTCTGATGTTCCCAGGAGCTCCACGCCCCTCGTGGCAGAGAGTCGCTCTGAGTTACCGCTGCCGTTCATTAAAGGTCCACGCAAAAACACGGTGACAGAATTCATTACATGAGATACGGCCCCTTTCTCTCTGGAAGGCATCCTGAACAACAAGGACAGCGAAATACAAGCATGCTGCTGACTGCAGCTGCAGCTCACAGCCCAGAACAAACCATCGCATGTACAAGCCTGCTGACTGCAGCTCACAGCCCAGAACAAACAAGCGCATGTACAAGCGCGCTGACTGCAGCTGCCGCAGCTTACAGCCCAGAACAAACAAGTGCATGTACAAGCGTGCTGACTGTAGCTCACAGCCCAGAACAAACAAGTGCATGTACAAGCGCGCTGACTGTAGCTCACAGCCCAGAACAAACCATCACATGTACAAGCGCGCTGACTGCAGCTCACAGCCCAGAACAAACCATCGCATGTACAAGCGTGCTGACTGCAGCTCACAGCCCAGAACAAACAAGTGCATGTACAAGCGTGCTGACTGTAGCTCACAGCCCAGAACAAACCATCACATGTACAAGCGCGCTGACTGCAGCTCACAGCCCAGAACAAACCATCACATGTACAAGCGTGCTGACTGTAGCTCACAGCCCAGAACAAACCAGCGCATGTACAAGCGCACTGACTGTAGCTCACAGCCCAGAACAAACCATCGCATGTACAAGCGTGCTGACTGTAGCTCACAGCCCAGAACAAACCATCGCATGTACAAGCCTGCTGACTGCAGCTCACAGCCCAGAACAAACAAGTGCATGTACAAGCGCGCTGACTGTAGCTCACAGCCCAGAACAAACCATCACATGTACAAGCGCGCTGACTGCAGCTCACAGCCCAGAACAAACCATCGCATGTACAAGCCTGCTGACTGCAGCTCACAGCCCAGAACAAACAAGTGCATGTACAAGCGCGCTGACTGTAGCTCACAGCCCAGAACAAACCATCACATGTACAAGCGCGCTGACTGTAGCTCACAGAACAAACAAAGCGCATGTTTGTTTGCAATAATCTGTCGGTTGTCTCTTTTTTTTTTTTGCTCGACTCTGAAATGAAAATATGTGCCTGACTTTCAGAAGTGTGGCTGTTTCTGCCGGAGGGCGGATTAGCATGCGGGCTGCAGGCATGATTCATATTAGCTTGACAGGAAGGCGGCGGGCACATTGCATATTGAAAGCACTCTTCTGCAGTACGGAGCTGTCAGTCCAGCCTCCCGGACTCTCTCCTCACTGTCAGCAGGTTTGTGTGCGGCTATGTCCTTCACCCAGAGCAACGTGCTTCACCTCGGCCAGGCCCCATGTTTATTTTATATGAATATTACCCATAATGCCACAGTGTCTGACTTCACTAACTCACAAGGGAAACTGCCAACCGCATTCATTCATTCATTCAGAGATCTTCTGTGTTCTAGGAGGTGACGGTGACTCTGTGTAAGGCTGTGTGTTCTAGGAGGTGACGGTGACTCTGTGTAAGGCTGTGTGTTCTAGGAGGTGACGGTGACTCTGTGTAAGGCTGTGTGTTCTAGGAGGTGATGGTGACTCTGTGTAAGGCTGTGTGTTCTAGGAGGTGACGGTGACTCTGTGTAAGGCTGTGTGTTCTAGGAGGTGACGGTGACTCTGTGTAAGGCTGTGTGTTCTAGGAGGTGATGGTGACTCTGTGTAAGGCTGTGTGTTCTAGGAGGTGACGGTGACTCTGTGTAAGGCTGTGTGTTCTAGGAGGTGACGGTGACTCTGTGTAAGGCTGTGTGTTCTAGGAGGTGACGGTGACTCTGTGTAAGGCTGTGTGTTCTAGGAGGTGACGGTGACTCTGTGTAAGGCTGTGTGTTCTAGGAGGTGACGGTGACTCTGTGTAAGGCTGTGTGTTCTAGGAGGTGACGGTGACTCTGTGTAAGGCTGTGTGTTCTAGGATGTGACGGTGACTCTGTGTAAGGCTGTGTGTTCTAGGAGGTGACGGTGACTCTGTGTAAGGCTGTGTGTTCTGTTGAAAGCTGTCAGTAGAAGGTCCAGAAACACTACACTCAAAACAAACTTTGAGGTTTTCAAAAAGGCAATTTTTTCGATATAATTTTGGTAAAATGACTAGATTTGCCCAGTACATTCCAGCAGCTATCAATAAATCAAGTGTTCTGAGAAAAAATCTGGTTTCTGTGAGTGTTCTGGGCTCTGTACTAGGCCATGAAAACATCTCAAGCCGGTCTTCCAAAAAACAACCAATCAGGGCTAGCCATGTAGCTACCAATCAGGGCAACTATCTACAAGCAAAATATCCTCCCCGTAGAATAAACCCCTCTCGGTCTGCCTGTCTCTGCACGTGCACTGGAGCATCATTTGGTGGGAGGGGCTTAGGAGAGAGATAGGAGGGAGGAGAGACTTTTTGCCTTGAATATTTTCAAACTTGCAGACTGCAGCTTTAAAACATGGAAACGTTTCCACAACTTTCACAGTTTCAATGAATTATCCTATCATATAGAGCTTTAATTAGGACTCTGACACTTTAACTCTGTACTTTAATAAAAACATAAAAATGACAAGCAGTGATACAGACCTTATCACTGTACCTCATTCTTCCTAGAGTGGTGACACGTATCTAAATTAAACTTTTAAATAAATGTCAAGTTTCCCTGGTGAAAAATGTCAAATGTATGGATGACAAAACTTGTACATCTCCAAACACGGGCCACTGCCGGGCTTATTAGCGATGTGGTGCGCGTCAGGCCCAAACACTTTGGGCGTATTTAATTTTGACAGAGAGGAACCCTGTGATCTCGGCGAGCGCGGTAATCACAGGTGCGCAGACGCACGCTGCTCTCAGCTGCGCTCTGATGATGATGATTGGATTACTGTGGATAACGAGAGCAAGACGGCGCCCGTGCGCAGCGTCTCACCGCGAGGGAACAGGCGTTTCTCTCCGCTCCCCCGCAGTCCTACATCCCCTCCGCTGCTGCTTTTCAACGCTGCCAAAGGCCAATTCAATCTACCGCCGAGTGCTTCGCTTGCAGCCTGACCCGATAACGTCAATAATAAGTCTACGGCAACGCTTCTCCTTTCTCAGTGAGATACACAGCCGTTTCTTTTTGCCAGTTTTGAAGAGCATTTAAAAATGAAGTACAACAGCCACTATAACTGGTCCATTATACGCTGTGAGAATACTCCTGCTGCAACATTTTACAACTCTCTTAGCTCTTCGCTCCTTGCTGATGATAAGGAGAAATTTTCACACCGTCAGCACTCTGAATGATCTTCCAATACTCCAGGAATCCTGGGAGCGTCCTATTCACACGACATTGACCCAATTTATACCAGGGATTACACTGACCAGGGACACTGCACCTGAGCCAAGTCTTTAGGCTGCCTTCGCCTGAATCCGGCACCTTCAAAGACTGCTGTCACTCCATTTTCTCACTGCAGTTAAACAGCCAATCGGCACTTTCACTGCAACCAATCGCAGGTGAAGAATGTTGAAGAGAGTTGGCATGAAATGACAGTGTGCCAGCCATCTATGGACAGCACAGACCCCCATGGACAGTACCATCTCCACTTATAGGAGAGCTACAGTAACCATGGACAGTACCATCTCCTCTTATAGGGGAGCTACAGTAACCATGGACAGTACCATCTCCACTTATAGGGCAGCTACAGTAACCATGGACAGTACCATCTCCACTTATAGGGGAGCTACAGTAACCATGGACAGTACCATCTCCTCTTATAGGGGAGCTACAGTAACCATGGACAGTACCATCTCCTCTTATAGGGGAGCTACAGTAACCATGGACAGTACCATCTCCTCTTATAGGGGAGCCACAGTAACCATGGACAGTACCATCTCCACTTATAGGAGAGCTCCAGACCCCCATGGACAGTACCATCTCCACTTATAGGGGAGCTACAGTAACCATGGACAGTACCATCTCCTCTTATAGGGGAGCTACAGTAACCATGGACAGTACCATCTCCACTTATAGGGGAGCTACAGTAACCATGGACAGTACCATCTCCTCTTATAGGGGAGCTACAGTAATCATGGACTTTATATTGTAGCTGTGTGTTGATTGGCCGTGTGCATAATAGTAAAGAGCGCTTTGACTGGACTCACGGTCTTCATGCCCATTATGGACTGCTCCACCTTGGTGACGTAGGTGACGTGGTCCTCGTTGGAGCGCAGCTCTCTGAGCTGAATGCGCTCGTAGATCCCCACCACCATGTCCCGTGGGATATCCACCCCGTCATCCACCCCTTAGGGAACACAGAGAGACCAGGGGTCAGTGTGTCCCAACAACACACACACACACACACACACACACACACACACACACACACACACAGACACGCAAACACACACACACACACACACACATACGCACGTGCGCACAACACACACACATACACACACACGCATGTACACACACACACACACACACACACACGCAAACACACACTTTCTGAGAGCTAGCAGACTCTATCTCCAGATACCTTTGCTCTTGCATGGCGTCTCCACTGGAGCCGTCTCATTACCCCTCCTTGGACGTCCCGCTGTCTGTATGTCTTTATGAGGCATAAATGAGGAGTCGTGCGATGATGAATGCTAATTGTGTTCATTGCCTGTCAGGGGGAACCGCACTGGGCCATTTCCTTTCCCCTCGAAAAGGTCACCGTCGCAGGAGGAAGCCCACCCACACGCAGACCGCAATCAGAGCCCCGGTGGCCCAGGGTACCGTCTCTATTAGTGTCAGTTCCCAGCACTGCTTATTAAGAGGACCGGATGGCACGCTACGGTACAGCAGTCCTCTGTTATTACAGACGGGGGGCCTGGAGCACAACTGCAACAGGATGGGCCACAAACAATGGGCTGTCTTTGTTCCCATCATGCAGTTAGGCTGGGGAAGACAGTGTCTTACCGTATTTTAAGACGCTTTAAACACTGATAATAGTTCTGGACACGCTCGCGAGCCTCAGAATCCTCCTTAACAATGAAATGTGTGTTATTTCTGTGGTACAAAATGACGTGAGAAATGCATTTGCTTCCTAGGTTTTCCTGGGACAGGAAAAAAGTCATAAAGAGATGGGACAAGATTGCCATTTCCACCAAACCAGATGGCATGAAAAGAGTGAATATGGTAGCTTTGATCTGCATTTCAAAATAAAAGCCTGTTGTTTATCTGCATTTCAAAATAACAGCCTGTTGTTTTTATCCCCAAAGAGAAAACTGTAGAGACCGCGGACAGCTTGGAGACTGATAGCGAACTGGCGCCATCCCTGTGTTTGATGTCTGTCTGGTTCGGCCGCCACTGCCGTATCAAAGCCCATACAGATGACGGCCCAGCAACCTTATCTCTGATTGGCTGCCCTTCTCACAGCGTGATGGGAAAGCTCCAATCATCCTTTGTGCAACAGGTGAAAAAAGGCACTGAAATGAGTCTGGCTCGTGGTGAGAATGAAGACAGATAAGAGGGTAAATTAGGCTGCTGGGCCCCTGTGCTTACTGGCTTAATGAAGTCTGCGTGGAATTGACTAACGATTATTTGTTTTGTTTGGCCTAGACGAGAATGTGTAGTTGCTCTTCCAGGCTTTTAAATGAATGTGGAGGAGGGCAGCATCATAAAAAGAGCGGAGGTTTTCGAACACCACAGCATGATCGTGAATCACCGGGGTCTCTTGAAATTCTATTCTAGATATTAAAATAGATTTTCCACATTTATTTCAATTGCACAGAGAAGTGTAGTTGAACCCATTAAAAGGTGTATCCATTCTGATCCTTTTTTCCAGTTTTCTTTTTAAAGAAAAGCATGTTGCATGCATGAAAAAATGTTGTATTGCCCTGATTATGCAAAACGTAAGAGAAATATTATATTGCTACCCAATGATTATATGTACTTAAGGAACAGCTTAGCTGTGTCCAGCTTGTCCCCTGATGGCTTACAGACTCCGTCTCCTCTCTGTGGCTCATACATCATGTCCTTGTTTATGTCAGTGTCACCACACGTTGGTAAAAGGAAATTCACTCATTTTGAGTTTGTCCATCTATCAGCAGGCTGGCATTCCTCTGCGGTTCCTCAGCAGTGACCTGGGCCCCGTTTCCCAAAAGGATCTTAGACAAAGATCATCTCAGGCTATTTTGTTTTCATATCACCTTCATTGTTTTTTGTTTTTCGTCATTTGTCTTTCTCCCTCTATTTTTATGATCTTTTCTATGTAATGTCAGTAGATTTAAATAATTTTACTCATAAAAGTAATAAAGCACAAACGCAAATCACTCTAAGATGCTTTTGGGAAACGGGGCCCTGATCTCCACAGCGCCCGGCGCACACACGCTCACCTCTCAGATTGCGGATGAAGTCCTCCAGCATCATCTTGCGGTCGGGCTTGATGTTGGGGCTGTACATGTCGGTGTTGAGGAGGATGATGGCGAAGGCCAGGATGAAGATGGTGTCTGGGTTGTGAAACTGCTGCACCATGTCCGGGTTGCACATGCAGTAGCGCTGGCTGTCAGTTAGAGGGGGGTGGGGGGGGGTGGGGGGGGGGGGAGTAGGGAAATAAAGAGTTAATACCGCCGGCTTCATCCTTCTTAAATTCTGTTTTATTTTCTCCCCTGTAATCTCCTGCAGTGTCTACCATGGTGCTCCAATGCTGTCCACACACCAGGATCGCTGAAGCCACACACACTCCCCTCACACACATAACTTACACATTCCCCCCCCGCACACTTACCCGACACCCCCCCCCCCCCCCCCCCTTATTACACACTTACCTGACACATACCCCTGACACACTTACCTGACACCCTTACCTGATACACTCCCCTGACACACTTACCTGATGCACTCCCCTGGCACACTTGACACACTCCTCTGACACACTTACCTGAACCAGGGGCTATTTCATACACTACAGTCCACACAGTACTACAGGAAAGAGCTAGCACTGATCAAGGACAGACATATCCCTCACTGCCAAGTGGTTGTTTTTGTGATGAACAGTAACCAGAGGAACTCTGGCTGTCTTATACCCACCCTACCCTGCGGAGTAGACAAGACAGGCGGCTCGAACCTGTGACTATAGGGCCCAGCCTGCGTCCGTGGAGAGCACTTTAACAGTCACAGGACCCACGCTGCACTGCTTTGCAATGTCCTGTAGCGGCAGCTGCACTTTAACCGTTCCCTTTCGTCTCACACAAATCATCGCAAAAGCACTCTAATCTGTAAGCGCTGCTTTTTCTAATAGGGTGCACTTGTGTTCTGTTTTTAAATCATGGCAATGTCTCCAAACCTGCACAATCCCTTAGGCCCTATTGCGGCCCGGACCCGGCGCGCCGCTCAGACAGCGAGAGAGAGCCCAGCTCAATGTGTTCTATGAATATTCATGAAGGGGCGTGGCCAAGGACAATGCTGTGGCAATGGACGTTCTGTCCTTGGACACGCCTCTTCGTGCATTAATAAGCTGTAAATTAATATCGGACACTCCCGTTATGAGCAGCGCATGAAAAAGAACATAAATCATGGTGAATTTTATTAGTGACCCGCGAAACCTTTGCTGTCCAGATATTATTGTATGTAAGATTGTAGTGCAGTCTGCACTGCCTGGAGGTTTTATTTCATTAATTACAGGGGACCATAGAGGGGCTGAGCTTGCAGTCTAGCTGGCCACTGACACACACACACACACACACACACACACACACGCATATTTACGCACACATACTCACTCACGCACACACACACACACACGCACACGCACGCATACTTACACACACATACTCACTCAAGCACACACACACGCATACTTATACACACACACGCACACTCTCACACACGCACACACACACACACATACACTCAATCACTCACTCACGCACGCACGCACGCACACACACACACACACACACACACACACACACACGCATACTTACACACACATACTCACTCACGCACACACACACACACACACACACACACACACACACACACACACACACACACACACACACACACACACACACACGCATACTTATACACACACACGCACGCACCTCTTCAGGAGTAATTGGACCTGGGAGACAGGTTCTTTTCTTTCATTTCACAACATAAAGCTCCACTCCAGTCTGCAGTCTTTCCTGACAAAGAGAATCAGTGAGTGCTGCTCTCTCGCTCCTCCACGCTGTGCCCTGAGACCGCATCTGACACACACTCTCCCCACCTCCCGTCAACACACAACAGGCCCCTTTCTCCTCACTCCCGTCCCTTTACAACAAGCCAAGAACAAGCGGCCTGCTCCAGGCTTTAATCAGTCGCGACGCACATCTCTGAGGGAGATCTCCGCTCTTTCACAATGGTATTCCGGTCCCCCCTCGCTTCGCGCGGGTTTAAGCGCCAGTGACCTCTCTCGCAGTACGCTAATGAGCACGGAGGCATCATAAGGGGATAAACATGCACTCTATCCGCTGACGGCGCACTTCGTAAAGATAAATCACAGTCTGGGCCCTTGTGCTTCTCAGGGCAGGAGATGCAGGTTCAGCGGAAGTGCAGAAGCAGACCTGGCCCTGTCGACGCACTGCTGTTACAGACAGCGGCCGCTACGGGGAGGGACGTCTGCACTGATCACAGACACCACATTTCAGAAAGCAACACCTCGCTCCCTCTGGAGCCTCACACTGTATATTCCTCTCTTTATTCACACTATAATGTGAACTTGTATGTACTCTGAAACTGGGACTCAAGAAAAATACCCAAAAAAATTTAATGTTGCTTTTCGTTTTTTCCACTTCTTTTTAACTTTCCCCCCCAAAAAATAACTTTGTTGAGAGATTTTTATTCTTAGCAGGACCTGAAATTCACTCTAAAATAAAAAATTAGTAAAAATTAGATATGGATGTTTTTTTTAAATTCATGATTTATGACTGGATTCTGATTTTGACTTTTATTACATTACTCAGTATTTCACGTGTGTGTTTTGACAAACAATTAACGAGCCAGCTGTTGCTCTGACAGATGCTCTTCAAATTCAGCAGCTTCTACAGGGAAACCCGACACAAGGACAAAATATTTCTCTGTCGGGAAAAGTCGGCATGTTCATGAATTTTAAAATCCTTTTTGGAAAATAATGATTAAAAATCGGGAAATGTGTGCGAGAACGCCTGGGAGGACTGTTCATTAGGAGCCGGAGCATTTGTTCTGGGAGTTTCTTCCACGGAAGCTTTGTTTCTGAGACATTAAGAGGATGAAAGAGGGAGGTTTGCTCCTGAAAACGGCCTCCGTTACGTAAGCAGCGTTATTTTTAAACCAGATACACTTTCTTAACAGCTATAGTTCTCAGCGCTCTGCAGGATGTCAGCACCACTTAAGAATATTGCTGCTGAGATGCCGTTAATTCATGAAAACAGACCTGAACAAGGAAATACGTTTTTTTAAGTTTTTTTTAAAAAGGGGAGTCAGGTATGCTCACTGCAAAGATACAAAATTAAACCCTTAGAAGAGTAGGTTTTTTGGAATGTTTTTCTTTTTCAAAATTCTAAGTCAGAGTTCTAGAACTCCATTGCTTTCAATTACCAGTAGTGATTGTTACAGCAGCAGTAGAATGTTCAGTTTAGAACATTCTAAGCACATTTGTGATCTTACACCTTAAAGCAGTGGTCCCCAACCCTGTTCCTGGAGATCTACCGCCCTGTAGGTTTTCATTCCAACCCTAATTTGGCACACCTGATTCTACTAATTAGCAGCTGAAAGAGATCTCTAGCTGTAGAGCGGGGTGTGCTTTGTTAGGGCTTGAGCGAAAACCTACAGGATGGTAGATCTCCAGGAACAGGGTTGGGGAACTACTGCCACTCTAATCATTTGCAGTGATTGTGAGAAGGAGTAACAAGGAAAATGAATGACTACATACTCATAGTATAAAATAAATTTGACACCTTTCTCATTGGTGGTCTCAAAATGAATGAGCAGCCCTGCTGGTCTTCATATATGGGTTTTGCGCATTCTAATTAGTGCCTGAGTTACATTTGGATGAGGCCAGAGATCCCCTTTTCTGTGTTAGAAGAATTGTAGTGAAGCCCGTGAGTGGGTTGGGTTGGGTTTTACCTGAAGGCCTCGATGAGTCTCTCCACCTTCTGAGCCTCGCCCTGGACGCGGATGTGGGCCTGGAACTTGCGCAGTGCTTCATCCAGCTCCATGCTGGAGAAGTCCATCTCGTCCACCACGCAGCTGAGGGAGAGAAAGTAAGGACAGACTGGCTTTGAAAAGGCGATCCGAGTTTCCTTCTCTGCTATAAAACTTCATGTCACAGCCTTAAAAAAAACACAAACTAGGAAGTGAGATTAAAACACCTCTATCGAGTGAGACATGGCCCAGGCAGGAGAGGAACAACAAGGCAGCAGCCGCCAGTACAGAATGTCTGTCGGGTGCTTTACAGATTACACAAGCACATCTCCTTTCTCCTTTCCAATCCCCCCCCCCCCCAAAGGCATGTAAATGGGGTACCCCGTGCTGTGCAGCAACGCCCCCCCCACCCAAACAAAAACCGCCACCCTAAGAGGCTGCCCTCAGGACTGAGTTAACCTCAAATCACTCTCGCACACTGTATTCCGTGACTTTCACTGTTTTAAGTATTTTCTCCACTTTGGCTAATAAATGTAATAAACACTATTCTATATTCAATATCACTTATTGGTCTTAAAAGCTGCGGTTACACATTGTGGCTTTAAAGTCACTGATAACAGCACACATGCAGACATAGAATTTTGGATAAATACACTCTGTAGCCACTGTCCTACACACACACACACACTTTTTTTAAAAATATCATTTGTTTGTCACAGAATGCTCAATTGTATTCTTTGTAGGCTATAAGCACGGCCAAAGGCACGTCCGTGCATCTCAGAACTACAAGACCCACACTACAAGAGATAAGAAGCTAGAGTCCCTCATTTGCATGGTGTGACGATTAATAACTGAACAGAGAACAGGCTGAATGGTTCATGTTATTGGAGTCAGATACATAAATTAAGGTTAGATGGTATTTTTTAAATCCCATTCCTGACCCACATAAGGTAAAGCTATGCGCCATCCTTCACTGATCTGCTCTGATACATCTGTGCTGTTTGTTGGGTTTGATTGGAGTCCTACAACAAGAAATATACATAGGACAGGTAACAAGTTTGTAAATGCACACAAACAGCAGTCAGCTGTTATTTTCAAATGAATGTATAAAAACAGTCATAGGTACCCTTTTAATTAATTTACATGGTTATCTGTATGAAGTTGAAATCAGGCTAAATTTTTTTCAGGGTACACTAGTTATTGCAAGGTTCATCAATTAGTGTCCAACCAGTACCCAGGAAATGTACCTGTTCTTGTAGAACTCATACACTGAATATTAAACATAAGTTTCCAGAAATCGATTGAAGTTGGTATTCATGCAGTGTCTGAATCTCAGTTTGTCTCCACCACCGCAGTGCAGAATTCCACCTCAAGAATATTTATTATGGGTGAAGTTTGACCGCTTTACTTCTGGCTTGTCAATCCACCTGGATTTGAAGGTATTAGACACACATCGATGCTTGCAATATCAACTGAGCATGCCAATAAATCTTGAGAAAGAATTCCTCAATGCAGAAAATCTAACACCTTTCAGTGCTTTAATTGAAAACCTGGCACTTGCACTGATCTGGGTTTTTGGGGTTAAGTAAAGTAAGTAAACATAACTGAATGCCACTGAAGTACCACAAACTTTTAAAAGTAATAACAGGACTTTGATATCATTTGAGCACTGCACAGACTCTGACCTTCCTAAATGGTGGTAATTCATCAGTGAAACTCATTTAGAATTGATTTGCTTTAGGAAATTAAATCATTTCTGACAAGTATTTAAGTTTGTTAGTGGGCCTCTCTGCCTTCTTGGTGATGTCACGTGTTTGTAGTCCCGAGAGGTACACCGATGTTCACCACTGCTGTCAGTCACCCTGGACAAGAGCGTCTGCTAGGTGTATTGTAGCTAAAGCTGTAGTCCAGGCTGATGTGATGTGCCCTATGGTCAGGCAGAAGGGTGAGGTACATCAGGCCCCAGTGTTGCCCAGGGAGACGGAATTTCGGCTGCAAGGGATTCTCATTGCCCTTCACTGTGTCAGAGACTCAGTCAGAGGCATGCAGCCAAGCTGCGTCTGCTTTGCATTAACTGAGCCCTGTAGAGCTGGAGGCGTAGGCCACAGCAGAGGAGCATTAACTGAGCTCTGTAGAGCTGTAGGCGTAGGCTGCAGCAGAGGAGCATTAACTGAGCCCTGTAGAGCTGGAGGCGTAGGCTGCAGCAGAGGAGCATTAACTGAGCCCTGTAGAGCTGGAGGCGTAGGCTGCAGCAGAGGAGCATTAACTGAGCCCTGTAGAGCTGGAGGCGTAGGCTGCAGCAGAGGAGCATTAACTGAGCCCTGTAGAGCTGGAGGCGTAGGCTGCAGCAGAAGAGCATTAACTGAGCCCTGTAGAGCTGGAGGCGTAGGCTGCAGCAGAGGAGCTTTAACTGAGCCCTGTAGAGCTGGAGGCGTAGGCCACAGCAGAGGAGCATTAACTGAGCCCTGTAGAGCTGGAGGCGTAGGCTGCAGCAGAGGAGCATTAACTGAGCCCTGTAGAGCTGGAGGCGTAGGCCACAGCAGAGGAGCATTAACTGAGCCCTGTAGAGCTGGAGGCGTAGGCTGCAGCAGAGGAGCTTTAACTGAGCCCTGTAGAGCTGGAGGCGTAGGCTGCAGCAGAGGAGCATTAACTGAGCCCTGTAGAGCTGGAGGCGTAGGCCTCAGCAGAGGAGCATTAACTGAGCCCTGTAGAGCTGGAGGCGTAGGCTGCAGCAGAGGAGCATTAACTGAGCCCTGTAGAGCTGGAGGCGTAGGCCTCAGCAGAGGAGCATTAACTGAGCCCTGTAGAGCTGGAGGCGTAGGCTGCAGCAGAGGAGCATTAACTGAGCCCTGTAGAGCTGGAGGCGTAGGCCACAGCAGAGCAGCATTAACTGAGCCCTGTAGAGCTGGAGGCGTAGGCTGCAGCAGGAGCATTAACTGAGCCCTGTAGAGCTGGAGGCGTAGGCCACAGCAGAGCAGCATTAACTGAGCCCTGTAGAGCTGGAGGCGTAGGCCGCAGCAGAGGAGCATTAACTGAGCCCTGTAGAGCTGGAGGCGTAGGCTGCAGCAGAGGAGCATTAACTGAGCCCTGTAGAGCTGGAGGCGTAGGCCGCAGCAGAGGAGCTTTAACTGAGCCCTGTAGAGCTGGAGGCGTAGGCCGCAGCAGAGGAGCATTAACTGAGCCCTGTAGAGCTGGAGGCGTAGGCCGCAGCAGAGGAGCTTTAACTGAGCCCTGTAGAGCTGGAGGCGTAGGCCGCAGCAGAGGACATGTGCTCATCTGCACTCTGCTGAGGAAATATTATTTTGCATTTTACATTGAGAGCCAATAAAACTAGATTAACAATTCCTAAAGAAATTGTAGGTGTGGTTGCTTCACAAATATCAATGGCTGGAAATGGCATAGAAAGATGGTAATATGGTATAGTGTGAGGTGGAAAATAAAAGGTGGAAATGGTATGAACTGTTAATGCGGTATAAAGGGATTTAGTGAAGGTGTTAAAATATGGTGATGGAGCCTATTTTGTGGTAAGAAGTCTAAAGAACCTGGAAGTGATACAAAGAAGTAATGTATTGTGATAAAAGCACAAAAAAGTAATGTCAAATCATCTGGGATAGTATTGTTGGGTCATAACAGTGTTGTAGAGGAAGGCATTGTGAATGCCCAATTTACTGCGTCCTGTGTACTAGCATATTGCTTACTGTAGTCTACACTGCAGTGACATGCAGTATGCGAAATATCCTCCATATAAACCTGGACATAAGCATAAGTAGCCTAGGCTATATCAGTTTCCTTTACACACTTTGGCTACATCATCTGGGGATACTGAGAACACACAATTTGGCCGTGCAGGTAAGGCTAGCCTAATTTAACAGCTTTTCAAAAAAAAAAAAAGTATACTCAACTGGCATACTCAAATAGTAGTGTGTGCTGATTCGGACTATTCGGACACAGTTGTAGTTGTGTTTGTAGAAAAATATGGGTTCATATAAGTTTTAACCAAATGCTCATCTACTGATTTCTCCACTTTATTAAACAAATCTGATTCCGATTACAGATCTCACCATTTTGTGAAGTCCAAACCACATGTCCTATGCTGAATTCAGCGTTATATTCAGCCTACCTAGCACGCAGCTATCTAAAGCAATAATTAAACATAGGCTATCGTTTGCTAATAGTAACTTAGTTTAACGTTGTTGACTCGCATAACCTTGAGATTATAACCCAATCACGTGTAGTGGATAGTTTATTTGCTATAGCTACGTATAATCGATTGCATTTTGCTAATGTAGTCTACTGGCACCGGTCACCTTGGCATTTTCATGCAGAGTGAAAGGTTTGTTTTTACTGGTAGCTTAACCACAGTAGCCTAGCTAGCTGGCTTATGCTTTTGTTAGGAAGTTGTCTGTGTTAACGTTATTAAGACATAAATCAGAATTAGTTAAATAATGTTGAATGGAGTGATTAGTAGGCTAGATGAACATTTAGCTAAAACATAGGCAAAAATTTCAACAGCGCTAAAAATGTTTTGTTAAAGAGATACTGCAGAGGCTTTTCTAAGGCCTTTTTTACCGCTTCAATTTGAACTGGAACTCGTGAGTGGGTGTGGTCATATGATGATGGTGCCACGTAGTCATATTATGAATATTCATACGGTCAAAGAGTGAAAGGGTGTGTTGATATAAGTCGTAATATTAACGTTAGCAGTAATACAACGCAATTCACATTTGAACTTGAACGAACTAGTTAGCAGTAAGGGTCTCAGTCTCAAAGAGGAAAAAAACCCCGTTGGTTTCTGCTTTTATACCACGTGCCCAGCCGAGACCACCCCTAGGATCACCTCAACTCCACCCATTTTTATGTTAAGGATCTTGTGATGTCACGAATCCCCGGAAACTAGCGTATTGGTAAGCCTACACAAAAACTCAGATAAAACTATTTTGACTAAACATGAGATTTTCGGACATAAACAGTTGTGTATGATCATAATCTAACCCAAAACATCGGTTTTCAACGGGAAAAGTCGGTTTTTGACTGCAGTATCACTTTAACAATTCAATTGTAGCCTATTTTGTAACTTAGACAACATAACGTTACGTGACAGCATTTGGATTTGGATCAGAGACGGGAAGCATAGGCGGCATTTGCTATGTTTCATTCGTTTCACCTGAAAAGAGCCTCTCAACTGAAAGGGGCCTCGCCTCAATCATAAACTAAAAAAGTATATAATTAAAAAAATAAAAATCAGTGAATAAAAGAACCGCCGATCCTGTAGTTTTCCCATTCAGCCACTGTAGGCGCTGTTCCTTACTCAAGCTATTTCAGTGCTTCTTATTTTTCTAGTCTGGATCTGCAGATACCACAGAACTGTGGCAGTCTGGCAGGTAGGCCTACTCACTTGACTATTTCTGACCCACATAAAAACACTTGCTGATAGCTACGATGTCAGAATGATCACATACAGTACATTCATAATACAACGGAACAGTTATGTGCATAATTCGGATAAAATACGCTACGTGTGTTTTTACATAACAGCATCGTAGGCTATTAGTAGCCACGAGTGCTATAGTGCTGTGGAAACATCAACGTTGCTGGGCAGTGGCAAAATGGAATAAGAGAATCTCTTCAATATTCAACAGAAACCAGTTGTAGAATCGTTACGAGGTAGGATATTTGGTTCCTTAATCTGTTTATCAGAGATTTGTAGAAAAAATGTTAACGCTACATTGGGTATGCGTAGCCTACGCAAAGGAAAATACACCGAATGTTTATTTGTAAGTTTCAACTTTTTAATAATAGCCTAGAGGCTAGCCTATATCGGAACAAACGTTTTTGTATTGTGTAGAAACGGTACATTTCATGCATGTTATTGTCTGACTGTGGCAAGATGGTTGTAAACGGGTTTGGGCTATTTACTCATGCAGTGCAACTTGAGAGGTTGATTTATGCACAAGCGGCGACTCCACAGCAATCATGCATTGGAATTTGTTTACAATTTCAGAGAAATATGAATAGGCTACTATAATTGGGACATTGACGACTAGGCTAGCACCGTAGATAAGGCCAATAACCTGCGTGTTCGTGGCGAATGATGCAGCATTTGTTGTAGTTAAAGTCCAATGGCAATGATTATTATTTTTGAAAGCTAAAGTGAGTATGATCATTTCAGTTGCAGACGGAAGTAGGCTACGTTGTTAGCTATGGAATTTCTCGTCTGCATTTTTCCAAGGTTGTTGACAGAACGTTATGTGATTCAAAATCATTCTCACCGTGAGCTAGCCTACTGCACGTGCCCATTGACCCCCATTCATTTTTTGGCGATAAAATGTTCAAATATTTTGAAAAATCGGCGGAAGAATAATAACGGTCAGTCTGAGCGATAACAGTAGGTGTGGTTTTTCAACCACACCTAATAAGGGGTTACTTTTGGAAAAAAAAAAAAAGAGTGAGAGCGAGAGAAATTTAGAGTCCCCTATTTTGAACACAATGTGTCTTATCACAGCGCCTCTGGGAATACGGGTGTGATTTAATAGTTTGTCAGCAGCCACGAAACTGAGAGCGCTGCATTATGCGACTGCCAGAAGAATGGAAATAGCGGAACAGAGGGAAAAAGTTCCGTATCGATCAGGCTTATCTTTATTTCCCTCGACAGCCGGAGATCTTTTAAGGTTTTTTGGCCCGGACCGCACAATGACTCACTCCAATAATGACAAGAGAACGGCGACGTTTATATGGCGTCCTACAGACTAAAGCTTCTTCCCTCTCCATCTATATATTGTACGCTTCCAGCAACACCCTCCCCTATATTACTAGTCCCAAAACTCGGGTGACAGGGAGTTTTTTGTTTGGGCAGCCAAAACAACAGAAGTCGATAGCCAGATATAATTAAAATCGCACAAACGCATGCACACACACACATACACACACCCATATATGCATATTATAAATGGAAGTATTCGGTTCAGTACTCTTGCAGTTCCCACAGGTGTATAGGAGCGGAAGAGACCTGAAATGCAGGTCAAGTTAAAACAGACGCAGCTTTGTAGGAGCACGGACCCACTCAGCCACCTATGAAACAGTTTCTACAGCAGTGCCCTCAGGCACAAACAACTAGCTATGTGTGTGTGTGTGTGTGTGTGTGTGCGTGTGTGTGCGTGTGTGTGTGCGTGTGTGTGTGTGTGTGTGTGTGTGTGTGTGTGTGAGAGAGAGAGAGAGAGAGAGAGTGTGTGCTTGTGCACGTGCTCCGAGACTAGAGAGCATGTAAATAATTAAACAAGGCCTGGATAGTTAGTAGCATGTTTCATTGAAAATTGTCAGGGATCTGAGTGGTTTTTCTAATTGTACCGGCATCTAAACGGTTACAGTGCTCTGAATGCATATTTGACGCAGGTGTAGCCTCTGCCTCCATAACTCTCATGAAAAGCCCACGCCTGCAGTGGACTCAAAGGTAGGCTGTACAAACACGCTGATTACCTACTCAGTTTGTTATGGTTGGCAAGTCTCCGCCTGCTTTAATGTTTGCATTTGCAGAATGTGTCTAGATTGAATATGTGCATGGGAGCCTGGTGGGGTCAGTAGAACTAACCCGGCGGAACGCTGTTTGTTGATGTGGACTGATGATGAAACTGGCACACAAAGAAACCCAATTACTTTTTTTTTCTCCCAGTAAACAAGCGTGGAGTTGCTTACACAAAATGTGAATGTGTTTCTGGGAGACACTGTCTCTGGAAAGCACATATCATTATGATGATTTAATTAACTGCACAAAACTGTGCACAAAACACTATAGCGCTTTCTTATGAATGACAATGCTGGTGTTAGACACGTCCGCCGTGGCCTTCGCGCTGGTTAGGATAACGCACCTGCCTCTGTAGTCGATTTTAAGAACGGGGCTGGAGTGTCAGAGACGTTCTTGTCAAAAGCAGCGGGATTTTGTCTGTAATTCCACCTCACACAGCAGAGGAAAATGGCTTTAATTCCCACGTTTAATTCCCCAGATCACTCTGTCTGAGATGAGGGAAGCTAACGCTAACTACACACATGAACAGTAGGGAATGAGAGAAGCGGGGTATGAGGTGGTGCTGTGACATTTCCCATAACGCACCAAGTGCACAGCCATGCACACAGCCCGTCACACACACACACACACACACACACACACACACACACACACACACACACACACACACACACACACACACACACACACACACACACACACACACACACACACACACACACACACACACACACACACACACACGTAACCGCCCTGAATCCCCAGACTGTCACGGCCGCAAAGCCCACACATTTCACAACTAAAACACACCATTATCCTTCACTTTTGCAACACCCCTGGAAATAACACATCTCTCGTAGGCATATGCCCAGTAATCCGCACGCTGTTGCATGCAGTCGGCATTTTAATAAAAATATCCATCACAGCATCTCCACCACACTTACCAGGGAAACTATGACCCCAACACAAACCAGCTGACCCCACAGGTTCATTAAGCCTTCCTAAATTCCAGCTCACACAGCAAAGGCAAATGAGGCCAATCAGGCCATGTTCCTCAGCATGTCTTAAATAAGTTATGCAAATACATTTGTCTGTCTGCATGTAAATAAAATACAACCCTGTTCTAGCTTCCCCCAGATAAGAGCGGTTTCTCTTTTTGGTATTGTATTAAAGGCAACCTGGGAAGACCTCACACTGAGATTGCATTGGATTCAGTTCTATTAGAATGTATTCAGCCACTCATAATAGGAATTTTCACCCTAGAATCCCTCCAATCTGTAACACTATTAGAAAGACATATTTTACACCGTTACCTAGAGGGAGCTCATAATACGATCGCCTAATGTGTTGTGTCCTGAGTCTGCTAAGTGCATCAATGCACTGGACATTGAGCCAGGTTTGCCTTCGTTACACAAATTGTCACTACACGGTTCAGCAAGTGTTGAATGGCATGTTACGCAACGTTGGCGGACACAATCATTCTATATTGTCATCACTGCGCTGCACATGAGCAAACAGTGTAATGGGATGTCCGCTACTATTACTCAAAGACTCTTCACATTTTATGAGAGCGGGTTTTGTTAATTCACCGAGAAGAAAAAAAAAAAAAATTTTTACGAAAGATGTAGAAGATATTGTGAGCGTGTGCAGGTCCCTGGAGCCCAGACGGCACTGCCCTGAGAGGAGAGGAATCGGGCTTTGCGTGAGCTGTCTTTCAAAGACGATTAAAGCGAATCAATTACGGAGACCTGTCACGCGCGGAGGCGTGTGCTCCCTGTGGGCATTCCCCTCAGGTGGGCGGAGACGGCGACGGAGGCTTGAGCCGAGTCCGTCTCGTCCCCGGCGGGTTTGAACGAGGAACATTTTCACGGAGGCCAATCGGGGCTTCCTTTGAGAGCGGCTTTGGACTGCTTCTTTCCCTTTAACAGCTTCCTGTTCTGATGTCATCCCTCTGATGTAATCTGTCAGCCTCCTGAGTGCACGCTTCTCAACGAACAAACGCTCTTCATCAGACGCAAAAAACCCCCAAAGTTCATTACAGATCCCACATACCCCCAGCCTTGGGCTGCTCTTAGGACCCGAGGACAAGCATAAAAACTGCACTACGCACGTGCGATTCAGGCACCTGACTGTAGGGACTTAGCTACGAACATCCATTACAGAGTCTTATTGTGCCTGGAACAATAGATTCTTTACCACCCTGCTCCCTCTCTCCATCACTCACTTCTGTGTGCCAGAAGCGACACGCTGTGTTTATTTCTCTCTCACTGCGCTCGGTTCCTGCAGGTTGGTGATGGCGATGTTCATCTATACCGTGTGTGTGTGTGGCCTGGCTGGCTGTTGGCACAGATTTAATTAAAGGCTGCTGCCAATCTGCTGACGCTTTCCAATGCCTCTTAGGATAAGCAGGGAGAGATTCCTGATACGATTTTCGAATTCAGTCTGCCTTACTCCTCTATGCTCTCTGCCCGTGTGGGAGAAGTACTGCTGTGTAACTCCATCTACCGCCATCAAAGCACATCACCGTCAAATCACTGCCACCAGTGTAAGACCGCAAACGCCTTAAAGGCACCCCTTCTAGCGTGAAGCAGGGTTGGTGGCGTGCGGGACCTGCTCTGATCTCAGATCAGTGTTCTAGAACTCTAGAACTGATTGTTACATCAGCATTAGAATGTTCAGTTAAGAATCACATATTTGGGTTCAGGCATACTCACTCCAGGACGTCTCTGTTGAACTGCTTCTTGCTGTTGCCGAGGAACTCGCCAATCATCTGCCGGCTCAGCCCCTTCCTCTGCAGCAGGAAGTGGGCCACGCCTATGGGCGTGTCGGGGATGAAACCTCGGGAGATGAGGAACTGGATGCCTTTGTCCGGGTTTCTGCAGGGGTGACGCACCGATCAGTACATCGACGTTCCCTGTCAGGAATGAGCCTTAACAAATCATCAGGCACAATCGTGGAACCACAGGCAGTGCAGAGGAAACTAAGTGATCCAGTTAATCAGAGATAGCTTAATCAGGGCCAGTCATGTGTAGAGCTGTGAACTGCTATTCTGCTAAGCACGTTACCTGTATTAATGAAATAAATGGAACACCCTTTGACTTGACTGACTGAACTGTGAAATCTCTAGGCTCCGAATGTTTTACCATTAATTAATTTTTACAGTCCACAAATGTTGTGGCACAGTAGAATATATCAGTGCGCACACTGATACTTACAATGGACTCATAGCTGTTGTGCATAAGTGAAATTAGCTGCGTAATCGTCTCCACCAGAACTTGTCAGGCGGAACATTAAGTGTCTGTGGCACAGCAGCACCCTGTGTTCTACCAGTGTCAGAATAATAAGGCAAAAAAAATGTATGTATGCATCACTTAAAACAGCACTTCTGGGCCTGTCAATCTCCAGTCAGTCTCTCCGTTTGCAGGTACAAACAACTCGACTCAAAAACACGACTTTACTCACAGAACGGCTGTTCCACCGAACGCACAATTTAGAGCAACATTAAAGATGCAGAGTTATGCCGCAATGCTCATTAAAGCTTAATGAACATCCCCCTGCCCGTGTTACACAACACAGGCATGTGCGTCATGTGGAAAGGCCTTGTCAGGGAGGAGTCGCTGCTGCTGCTGCTTCCTGTCCACGGACTGCAGATGTGGTGCTGAAAGAACAGCTCCCTGCTGCGGACTGCATACTGACAGGACGATCTGTTCAAAAAGGGCGCTCTTCTGTCTAACCATAACAACGTCCACAACCGTAACCCAAACCATACTTCACTCCCCCGCTCCCCACCCCCAACCCAAACTGCTTGTTTATTTGAGGGGCCCTTCCTTAGATGAGACCCTCCAAACCCCTGAAACCAAACGCATAATAAACGCTGACCTCAGTCATAACCACAGCATTTGTAGTTTTGTTTCTTTGTTTGTATATTTTAACAAATGAGGCTTTTGCTCCGAGCGATATGTCACGTTCATCTGGCTTCCTTAATTACGTCTTACTGCTGTAGAGCCAGTTTTAAAAGCTCAGCAGAGTGAGAGACTTGTACAGGCAGACCCCTGGATCATGTCCAACTCTCTGCGCCATGCAGATGTGGGTCTCACTGTTCCCGGAACAGGGATTGGTCACGTCCTGCGTATGTTTGCAGGTTGTGTAAATCACTGGCGGACGCCACACGATGCTGGCGTGAACTAAAACGGCGGGCGGGGCATCACATTAAAAACGGATGCGTGCTGATGTCGCGGTCCGAGGAGCGGTCAGAGATGCGTTACTCAATACAGCCACTGGTGCTGCCCTACAGCCCGTTACTCACACTGTATGGTCCTGAGAGACAGAGAGCTGAGGTAGGACCAGCGTCAGATACAGCCTGTTACTCACACTTTACGATCCTGAAAGGCCGGGGGTAGGACCAGCATCAGATACAGCCCGTTACTCACACTGTACGGTCCTGAGAGACAGAGAGCTGAGGTAGGACCAGCGTCAGATACAGCCTGTTACTTACACTCTATATACGATCCTGAAAGGCCGGGATAGGACCAGCGTCAGATACAGCCCGTTACTCACACTCTACGATCCTGAAAGGCCGGGGGTAGGACCAGCGTCAGATACAGCCCGTTACTCACACTGTACGGTCCTGAAAGGCCGGGGTAGGACCAGCGTCAGATATAAACACTGATGGATTCATTGTTATTTTTTTTGCGGGTGTGTACATTTTTCCAGCGGTGAGGTAATTAAATGCGAAGGCAGCGTGTGAGCTTTACCGGCGGCAGGTCGGACCCCCAGGAGCCACTGAGGTCAGACGTCTTCCTCCTCCACTGCCTCTCGGACGATTTATGCCCGTGATTTATGGCTCCCAGAGAGCAGCTCTGCGTTGCTACGCGGGTGAATGTGCTTTACTGCAGTCCTCCTGCACCACGTGTCCCTCTAAGCAACGCTCTTATATACCACAGAGATGGGGTGTGCCCGTTTCACAGAGAACACTCTTATATACCATAGAGATGGTGTGTGCCCGTTTCACAGAGAAGACTATTATATACCATAGAGATGGGGTGTGCCCGTTTCACAAAGAACACTATTATATACCATAGAGATGGGGTGTGCCCGTTTCACAGAGAACACTCTTATATACCATAGAGATGGGGTGTGCCCGTTTCACAGAGAACACTATTATATACCATAGAGATGGGGTGTGCCCGTTTCACAGAGAACACTCTTATATACCATAGAGATGGGGTGTGCCCGTTTCACAGAGAACACTCTTATATACCATAGAGATGGGGTGTGCCCGTTTCACAGAGAACACTCTTATATACCATAGAGATGGTGGACTTGTACCGTCACCACTTGAAGGCAAACTGCAGTGCCCATACTGTAGGCAAATGTGTACCTATGTAACAGCAAAAACTCACAAACCACAGCATCTCTCAGAGCAGGAGTCAGTGATGCTGCTGTCCCAGGGGATCTGAGCTGGGTCTGCTCTGTGGCAGCTCATTTCACATATTCTAAAATGTCTAAGTGTGCAAACCCTTTCATTATTACTGCGTTATTATTATCTTTCCTCTCCCTCCCTAGAGGTAACACACACACACACACACACACACACACACACACACACATGCTCTATTTGATTTCAGAACCTTTTGAGGGTCACCGCTCCCTGTGACAGTAAAATCACAGACAGCAGGATTTTAATTGAATCATCCCACAGTCACTGTGAGGAGAACAAGGTTAATCCATTCTGCTAACGATCCCCAATACAGTATGCAGTCATGCACACTGATCCCCAACGCAGTATGCAGTCATGCACACTGATCCCCAATGCAGTATGCAGTCATGCACACTGATCCCCAATGCAGTATGCAGTCATGCACACTGATCCCCAATGCAGTATGCAGTCATGCACACTGATCCCCAATGCAGTATGCAGTCATGCACACTGATCCCCAATGCAGTATGCAGTCATGCACACTGATCCCCAATGCAGTATGCAGTCATGCACACTGATCCCCAACGCAGTATGCAGTCATGCACACTGATCCCCAATGCAGTATGCAGTCATGCACACTGATCCCCAACGCAGTATGCAGTCATGCACACTGATCCCCAATGCAGTATGCAGTCATGCACACTGATCCCCAACGCAGTATGCAGTCATGCACACAGATCCCCAACGCAGTATGCAGTCATGCACACCCCCAAAAGCCCCTACTTGTACTGTACTGGTAATTCCATAAAGGAACCCCATCTTCAACCTCCAAGATTCACCAAGAACCTTTTTTATTTTTTGCACATCATATTCGGTCACTGTCAGAAAAAATATTTAAAGACCACATTGGTGAAATATTTATGCAATGCAGGTAATGCAAAATTAAATTGTGCTGGTTTCAAATGAAGGCACTACCTAGTTTAAGTTTAACCAGATTACCCAAAATTAATTACAAATGGTCGACATAAGGAGCGATTACAGCGTACTGAGGTCATGGTTTTGTCAGTGTCTGACATCTCTCTTAGCTACCATTCTGGAAGGGTGAAAGCTCCTCCTAATACCCAATACTCTGGAATGGTGTAGGGAGGCGTTCTTTAACACAAAAGGCTGAACCAGCTGGCAGTCCTGCTGCTACATCTACTGTATATGTGCAGCGCGCTGTCTGCAACTTTTTACACAAGAGAGCCTGCCAAACAGGAAGGCTGGACTGAGTTACCGTGCCACGCCACCCACAAACGTTCTGTGGATTCATGTTTACGGCAGGTTTTCGTTCCGAGCGGTGCTTGTGTTGTCAGTGTGTGTGAGGCGCTCTCTACCATTCCTGTGCTACAAAGGGGGAAAATCCAAGCAAAGGATTTACCCAAAATAAAGAAAGAAAGAAATGATCAGCCTCCTGCCGATGGCTTAAAGACATACTGAACTTTGTTAGAACATAATGTTGTATAGCTACCTGGCCCCGATATGAGTCGTAATATTCAAGCTCACCTTCGTGAGTAGCTCCAGTGGTCAGCAACTGGCCAACGATGAATGATGTTTATTTTCTCTCTCCATTCACTCCCATTGTATGGAGAAACAGGTCTCAAAAGCACACTTTTAGCACATAAACGAATGCAAATAAAGTGGATTATGCCGATATACAAAATCACGACATCCGGGACCAACTGTTTGAAACCAGGCATAATCCGTGTTGCTTGCATTCGTTTATGTGCTAAAAGTGTGCTTTCGAGACCTGTTTCTCCATGCAATGGGAGTGAATGGAGAGAGAAAATAAACGTCATTCATCGTTGGCCAGTTGCTGACCACTGGAGCTACTCACGAAGGTGAGCTTGAATATTACGACTCATATCGGGGCCAGGTAGCTATACAACATTATGTTCTAACAAAGTTCAGTATGTCTTTAATGATGTGGAGGATCATGCTTTGAATGCATTCCTCTTGTCCACTCATGCGGCTGAGTTGGACACTTCAAGGACACACAGGTTCAACCCCAGAGCCCATGCAAGTCTACTTAAGCCAGTAATGTAATGTAATGCGGGTCTAAGCACGGCTCTTCCAGCACCCGAGTCTAAGCTGAAAGATGGCCATTGATTCATGTACACACATATGTCCAACACAATGACAATCTCATTAATGGCTCCATTAAATAAACCCAGGGCCCCTTGCAATTAGTGCGCTATCTTCTGACAACCAGATTCTACCACCGAGTTTTCAGCCATAATGGCTCAGACAGATTTAATTATAACCTCTGCTTTCAACAGAATGGCTTTTGAGACCTTGCCCGAAACCCATCCCGGGCTCTCTCCAGGCCTAGATTCCAGCTGGCAGGTTAAGCCGTGACCTGGAAGCACTTTACCTTTGGTTCTGTGGAGAGACTGAGGTAAGGCAATTGCACAATGCACACAAATGCGCCAATGAGGTAAATGCACAAATCTATGCCAGTCCAGTACTTTGTTTGATAGATTTATCTATGGCTGTGGCTTGCCAATAGCACAGGCACACAATAACAAAATAAGATTTTATATCAGTAAGATTTACAGTACAGAAGCATGTAACCATTGTTCTCTAAAACGATATATTATTGATCTCACCCATAATATAACTGTCTAGCTGGTAATCGTGTGACTAAGGACTGAATCAAGATTACGGCTTCTGATTGCGTTCATTCCTTGGAAGATGTACATGAAATGCAAATATACTAACAGGACTCTGTAAGCGGAGGGAGGGAGGGAGGGAGGGAGGGAGGGAGGGAGGGAGGGAGAGGGGGAGAGAGAGAGAGAGATGCATATATTGTGTGAAGTGTACTGTTTCTTTATGAATCTGTTCCCATGGGGACAGACTTCCCATCATGCCCCTGTCTTACATGTCCTCAGCACTCTTATCCCGAAACGTATTCGCTCCTGGAACAGTGAAAAAGAGGCATAACTGTATGTAGAGTGTGTATGTAGTGTGTGTAGTGTATGTAGAGTGTGTATGTAGTGTGTAGAGTGTGTGTAGTGTATGTAGAGTGTGTATGTAGTGTGCATAGTGTATGTAGAGTGTGTATGTAGTGTGTATAGTGTATGTAGTGGTGTATGTAGTGTGTGTAGTGTAGTGTATATAGAGTGGTGTATGTAGTGTGTATAGTGTATATATTTGTAGAGTGTGTGTGTAGTGTATGTACAGTGTATGTAGAGTGTGTGTATAGTGTATGTAGTGCGCGTACTGTATGCAGAGTGTGTGTGTAGTGTGTATAGTGTATGCAGAGTGTGTGTGTAGTGTGTACAGTGTATGTAGAGTGTGTGTGTAGTGTATGTACATTGTGTATCTAGTGTGTATAGTGTATGTAGAGTGTGTGTAGTGTATGTAGAGTGTGTGTGTAGTGTGTATAGTGTATGTAGAGTGTGTGTGTAGTGTATGTAGTGTATGTAGAGTGTGTATGTAGTGTGTGTAGTGTATGTAGAGTGTGTGCGTAGTGTGTATAGTGTATGTAGAGTGTGTGTGTAGTGTATGTAGTGTATGTAGAGTGTGTATGTAGTGTGTGTAGAGTGTGTGTGTAGTGTATGTAGAGTGTGTGTGTAGTGTATGTAGTGTATGTAGAGTGTGTATGTAGTGTGTGTAGTGTATGTAGAGTGTGTGCGTAGTGTGTATAGTGTATGTAGAGTGTGTGTGTAGTGTATGTCTGGAGGTACATGGGTTCACAGAGGCTGACAGCACTGGGGTACTCACACGTTGAAGAGGTTGAGGCCGATCCTGTAGAGGCGCTTGCGCATGACGTCGGTGGAGAGGGTGGGGGACTTGCAGCTGGCTGGGTTCTCGCAGTGGTAGCGGGGCAGGCTGAGGATCATGGCCTGTAGGGCCTCTTTAGACGACGCCTCGGAGGCCGACTTGGCCGAGGTGGAGGTGCTGCTGCTGCTCATCTGCTCAGAGCTGTTGTCGGGCGTGTCCGACTCGCTACGCTTGGCCTCCAGCACCTCCTGCCTGGGCTCAGCCTCCACATCTGGCTCCGCCTCCACGACTGGATCCGCCTCCACCTCTGGCTCCAACTCTGGGGGCTCCAGCTTCTCCAGGGCCAGGTCCTCCTCGCTGGGCGGGGGGGCGGGGAAATCATTGGGCGGGGGGGCGGGGAAATCATCGTCACTTTCCACCAGATCCGGGGGACCCTCCTCTTGGGTGACCTCCCGCTCCTCTTGGGGGGGCTCTTTGGGCTCTTGGCCGGGGCCGTCCTGCTGGAGGCAGTTGCCGACGGAGACGGAGGTGGACTCCATGACGGAGGAGGACACGTGGAAGTTGTGGTTGTCGATCTGCACCGTCACGTCGCGGAAGGCCATCATCAGCTTGCTGGCGCTGTGCGAGAGACCGTCGGCTATGTCCTCCTGACTGGCCGCCTGCAGGGCGGCGGGATCCATCCCCGGCTCCACGGCGCCCCCTGCGGTCCCGGGGGACCCTGCGCTGAAGGTCTCGGTGAACTGGTAAGTGCCGCCCTCCTGCAGGGAGCACATGGTTTTCAGGCTCCAGCTGCTGAGGGCGTCGTCGATGGACTTGGCCAGCGACTGCACCTGCTCGTTGAAGGAGTCCTCCAGGTCGGTCAGGGTGCCCATGGTGGCGGGCAGGGACGGGGAGCGCACCAGGGGGATGCCCACAAAATTGTAGCCTTCCATCAGGGCCTTCTCGGCGGAGAAGCCCTCGGTGTTCTGGACGCGCACCTTGCGCAGGGAGATGCGATGCGGGAGCCGGCTCTCCAGTAGCGAGTTGCGGATCTTCTCAAAGTTCTTGCTGAGCTGGTACTGACGGAAGGCTGTCTGGATTTTACAGGCGGCCCGGCGCGAGATCAGGTGGCCCCCGTACTTGTGCTCTAACATTTCGATCTGTGCAAAGACAGAAGAAAGAAACGGGGGGGGGGGGGGGTTGAATTAAATCAAGCTCATACAGTATTGGATACAGTCAAAGGCCCATTTACACAAGCTGGGTTAGATATCAATAATAAAACAATACATAAAGGGTGTCTGGGGGGGGGGGGGGGGGGGTGATTCAATATCAGGCTTCATGGCGTGTCCTCAACTTACTCGACTGCTCAACTAGAAGAGGTGTATTGAATTTTGTAAAAAACAGCACAGGACCGGTTGCCCTCTACAATGCATAGGGATTACACTACAAAAGGGCATGGTCCATCTAGAGCCACAGTGAGCCACTGGTTCAGGGTCTCATTTACTCTTCTTTGAAGAGAATACAATACATTGTTTCTGCATACCAGCTTTAGTCAGCTTTACTTGGGGATTGCTGTATGGATTTTGCTGTGATTTTGCAGCCCCTACCCATGTGGCAGTGTGGCGTAATGGTTAGGGGAACTGATCCGTTGGCCTTAAGGTTGTAGGTTCACTGCCAGGTTGTAAGGTTGTAGGTTCGATTGCCAGGTTGGACACTGCCATTGTCAACTTGAGCAATGTACTTAACCTGACGTCCTCCAGCTGTATGGGATACTGTCTAGGCTATGGGCAAGAGTGTTATTTTAAATAAATACCTGTAATGTAAACGATGGCACAGGACTTGGCTAAACGCGAGTGGGCAACCCGCTCTGAATGAGCCACAGAAGAGCCTAAGCCTAGTTCAAAAAACTGACACTTTACAATTATTTAATTTCATTCTCCTCTTGATCTGCAGCCCTGTGGAGTACGGAAGATAAATACCCAGCGTTTGGAGAACAGTGACATAAAAAGTACATTAAAGTGAAGACGAAAAAAACATTAGCTCATATTTCTGACTCAAAGTAGCTACACTGCATTTAGACTGAATTTGAAGTGGTGCCATTTTTTCCATCCGCCTCTTAATGTCTTATTTTATTGTCCTTTAAACTGTCCTCTTGTTTTGTAAATCACTTTGCGCTGTATGCTTGAAAAGTGCTATATAAATAGAGATATTATCATTAGTATTATTATTATTATTATTATATACGTATATAAACAAAACATGAGAGATGAGCAGAGACTTGGTCCTTATCTTGCAAGTGACTCTGGAAACATCAGAACGGCTTCACCACTGACAGTGTCGACATGAGCCGTCACATTCTCTCAGTTACTGCTCAATATCAGCTCAATATGACACATCCCTGGGCTTACAGGCCTTTATAGATCAATAACATTACCTATGACAGGAATGTCTCAATGTCTCAACCCAGATCTGAATGTAAATATCAACGGCAAAGATTAGCAATAAGAAAACTGAGTGAAGCAAGAGATCAGTTTAACAATGTACTCAAATAAGTGTGCAACATATAATGAGCTTTGTAAAAAGGAATGCGGACAACGCCTGCACTCCAACTGGCAGTTGAAAAATATTTTTAAAAAAATCACTCCTCAACCCTGACTAGAGCATCTTGGCCAGTGCATTATCTTCTGTGAGCCGAAGATAAGCGGAGCGTCAAAACCATGCATGTATAATGAGGTCTGATTCAAGGCATTTGTGTGCCAGAATGAGAAAACATGGGTGATTAATGCCCACAAAGTATACACAGGCTTTCCCTCTCTCAATGAAGACACTTTGGCAGCGTGTCGCCATGCTCATTTTCCCCCAGCTGTACTGTCATTAACTACACCATTCACACTCACTTATGCGCACCCCCCTGCCCCCGGGGAGTAAGGTTATTGCGTCCCAAATTGGTCACGCTGAGCCCAAACCAAACTTGCGTGCGGGGATGCTCGTAAGGGGGAAAATTGTGTGCGGGGATGCTCGTAAGGGGGAAACTTGTGTGCGGGGATGCTCGTAAGGGGGGAAACTTGCGTGCGGGGGTGCTCGTAAGGGGGAAACTTGTGTGCGGGGGTGCTCGTAAGGGGGAAACTTGCGTGCGGGGATGCTCGTAAGGGGGAAACTTGTGTGCGGGGATGCTCGTAAGGGGGGAAACTTGCGTGCGGGGGTGCTCGTAAGGGGGAAACTTGCGTGCGGGGATGCTCGTAAGGGGGAAACTTGTGTGCGGGGGTGCTCGTAAGGGGGGAAACTTGCGTGCGGGGATGCTCGTAAGGGGAAACTTGTGTGCGGGGGTGCTCGTAAGGGGGAAACTTGTGTGCGGGGATGCTCGTAAGGGGGAAACTTGCGTGCGGGGGTGCTCGTAAGGGGGAAACTTGTGTGCGGGGATGCTCGTAAGGGGGAAACTTGCGTGCGGGGATGCTCGTAAGGGGGAAACTTGCGTGCGGGGTGCTCGTAAGGGGGAAACTTGCGTGCGGGGTGCTCGTAAGGGGGAAACTTGCGTGCGGGGTGCTCGTAAGGGGGGAAACTTGCGTGCGGGGTGCTCGTAAGGGGGAAACTTGCGTGCGGGGATGCTCGTAAGGGGGAAACTTGCGTGCGGGGATGCTCGTAAGGGGGAAACTTGCGTGCGGGGTGCTCGTAAGGGGGAAACTTGCGTGCGGGGTGCTCGTAAGGGGGGAAACTTGCGTGCGAGGTGCTCGTAAGGGGGAAAACTTGCGTGCGGGGGTGCTCGTAAGGGGGAAACTTGCGTGCCGGGTGCTCGTAAGGGGGAAACTTGCGTGCGGGGTGCTCGTAAGGGGGAAACTTGCGTGCGGGGTGCTCGTAAGGGGGAAACTTGCGTGCGGGGTGCTCGTAAGGGGGAAACTTGCGTGCGGGGTGCTCGTAAGGGGGAAACTTGCGTGCGGGGTGCTCGTAAGGGGGAAACTTGCGTGCGGGGGTGCTCGTAAGGGGGAAACTTGCGTGCGGGGTGCTCGTAGGGGGGGAAACTTGCGTGCGGGGTGCTCGTAAGGGGGAAACTTGCGTGCGGCGGTGCTCGTAAGGGGGAAACTTGCGTGCGGGGGTGCTCGTAAGGGGGAAACTTGCGTGCGGGGTGCTCGTAAGGGGGGAAACTTGCGTGCGGGGTGCTCGTAAGGGGGAAACTTGCGTGCGGGGTGCTCGTAAGGGGGAAACTTGCGTGCGGGGGTGCTCGTAAGGGGGGAAACTTGCGTGCGGGGATGCTCGTAGGGGGGAAACTTGTGTGGAAGGTGGAGTTCTGCGTGTGTATCTCAAATCAGGATCGGAGCCCAGAATATACTCAAATGCGGCTGATCCCGCAACACAGTCCTTGTGATTCCATGTTAGCTTCATCAATACCACACAGCTTCCCCTTTGCCAACTCCACAACAGACCAGCACCTCGCCGGAATGTGCCGGAAACCAACACATTCTCTGTTTCTTCATGATTGCCTTTTTTTTTTTTTTTTTTTACCATTTTACGAGACGTGGCCAATCACGAGCTCTCTGTCGTCAGGATGCAGAGAGCCAATCTTACCCCCACGTTCCCTTTTTAACAGTGCAAACCCCTTTAAATTGATTGCAGTTGATGAAATGCTTCTGCGCCGAGAACCGACGAAGCGTGGAAGCGTACCCCCTAACTCACTGCTGCGGTTCATTAACGTCCACCTAAACGCCCGACGGCGCAAGTTTGAATTAACGAGGTAACTAAGAAATCTGGGACATACCACAAAGTAGCCTTGCGTTTAGAGACTAAATTTGGTTTGGCTTATTTAAGGCTTATTATTCAAAAGTAGAAACGGCATTAAAATACACATGCTGGAGTGCGATTTCGTGGTGCTCAGGCGACGCAGTCGGTGTGTGAGATGTAAGCGGTATAAAAGCTGTGTGCCGGCCAGCACAGTCATAAAGGCTTCCCAGCAGTCCTGAGAAGAGGCCTGTGTGTGTTCAGGTGTGAACATATGTTCATCTTTAGCTCTTCATACTTATGATTATGAATAGGCATCATACTCAGGTAAAATAATGAGCAAATATACTGTATAACCACACCAGAATGAACATGCAACGGCCATCTAGGCTGTGCTTTCAGATGCATCAAATTATTAGATCTTTCCCAATTATTGCACTGCACTGACCCAGTCTACCCCTGCACTGACCCAGTCTACCCCTGCACTGACCCAGTCTACCCCTGCACTGACCCAGTCTACCCCTGCACTGATCCAGTCTACCCCTGCAATGACCCAGTCTACCCCTGCACTGACCCAGTCTACCCTTGCACTGACCCAGTCTACCCCTGCACTGACCCAGTCTACCCTTGCACTGACCCAGTCTACCCCTGCACTGACCCAGTCTACCCCTGCACTGACCCAGTCTACCCCTGGCAATTTAGGATTTTAAACAAGTTTAAATAAGATTTGATATTTACAACAAAAAAAAAGCTGATTTGGAGCATAGCGGGAATAAACAATATATAGTATAAAAGTGTTCATTTTTTTTGGAAAGTATTGGATGCTCTTTATTGAGCTTCCAATACTGTATGCTTCCAATACAATATGTATTCCCTGAAATAAAATTTATTTAAAATGATGGCCTCATTTGATAGCAAGTGAAAAATATGGCTTGATATGTTCAAAGGAAAATCTGTCATTCAATCAAAAGCAAAAAAGAAATCAACTGTCTAAATTATGCACCGTAATTCTTTTCAGGAGAAAAGATATAAGATTCACAGGCTTTCAAGGTAGCATTTAACATCTGTGATGTAATCGGCACTGCATTCTGTGATGTAATCGGCACTGCATTCTGGGTAGACCTCCCCAACAGCAGCCATAGAGACTGAAGAATCAGTGGGAAAGTCGAAAAAAGAAAAGCGCACCTTTTCATCACTCAAGGACACAGAAAGTCCCGGTGGGAATTTGGGCCGAATAACACCAGGCCTCTCTAGTAAATGGGGTCGACAAAAGCACAGATAAGCACCCAAACTGTGCTGCTGGGTTGCTAATTTGTGATAAGTGGCCGGTCGAAGCGTGATGTAGCTCCTGCCATTGTCAACTGAAGTCCGAGAATGAAAAGAAGCACTTTTTATATATTTTAAAAAAAAACAGTTTGTTAAAAGCACTCTGAAAGGTGCTTATCTGGGTAATTTACATTTAATTTTAACGGCCAGGAGAATGGCGTTTAGGCGCTCTGTGGATATTAAGGTATTCTGAAAGGGGGAGGTCTGTGAAAGCCTTATTTCGTTAGCATTAAGAGGGAGAGTGCTCTTGCATACTTATCACTCATATCCTGCTTTCCTGCGCCAGTCCTCAGTGTGGGCATCCTATAATAGGAGTAATCTAAATCCCATTCTCTGCCCAGTGAATGATTCACCTTAATCTAAATCTAAGGAATAATTACAAAGTTTCTTGCGCATGCTATGAACAGAATTGAAACAGCATTTACCACAGGTTATCGCAAAGGTTGCCTCTAATCAAAAGAATAAAGGTAATTCAGCCACAGTTACCCTGGCCTATCAGGAGTAATCACTGGGCTTTGCCCATGATGGTGGGGGTGTAAGAATGATACAGTTAGGCCCAGGCATTGCTCTCTCTAGACATGCACACCCTCTGCCATCAATTTACACTGAGTGAGTGAGTGAGTGAGTGAGTGAGTGAGTGAGTGAGTGAGTGAGTGAGTGAGTGAGTGAGTGAGTGAGTGAGTGAGTGAGTGAGTGAGTGAGTGAGTGAGTGAGTGAGTGTGATTTTCTATTGCTTATCTGTTTGTCAGTACATGCTTTGGCAATGTAAGTGTACCCTTGCCATGCCAATAAAGCTTATTTGAATTTGAGTGAGAGTGTGTGTGTGAGAGAGAGATAGACAGTGAGAGTGAGTGAGTGGGTGAGAGAGAGAGAGATAGACAGTGAGAGAGAGAGAGTGAGAGTGTGAGAGAGATAGAGACAGTGAGAGTGTGAGAGAGATAGAGAGAGACAGTGAGAGTGTGTGTGTGAGAGAGACAGTGAGAGTGTGTGTGTGAGAGAGAGTGAGAGTGTGAGAGAGATAGAGAGTGAGAGTGTGAGAGAGATAGAGAGAGACAGTGAGAGTGTGTGTGTGAGAGAGACAGTGAGAGTGTGTGTGTGAGAGACAGTGAGAGTGTGAGAGAGAGATAGACAGTGAGAGTGAGTGAGTGAGTGGGTGAGAGAGAGAGAGACAGTGAGAGTGTGTGTGTGTGTGAGAGAGAGTGACGCACTGACGCACTGGCGGAGCCGTAATGGCGAAAGGAGGCGGGCCCTGCAGTAGAATGCCAACGACGCTGGTCTGTGAACAGCATGGCAAGCAAGAGTCTGACACTCACACTCACACTCACACTCTCTCACACTCACACTCACTCTCTCTCACTCTCACTCTCACTCTCACTCTCTCTCTCTCTCACTCTCACTCTCACACTCACACTCACTCTCACTCTCACTCTCACTATCACTCTCACACTCACTCTCACTCTCACTCTCACTCTCACTCTCACTCTCACACTCACTCTCACACTCACTCTCACACTCACACTCACACTCACACTCACTCTCACTCACTCTCACTCTCACTCTCACTCTCACTCTCACACTCACACTCACTCACTCTCACACTCACACTCACACTCACTCTCACACTCACACTCACACTCACTCTCTCTCACTCTCACTCTCACACTCACACTCTCTCTCACTCTCACTCTCACTCTCACACTCACACTCACACTCACACTCACACTCACTCTCTCTCACTCTCACTCTCACTCTCTCTCACTCTCACACTCACACTCACTCTCTCTCACTCTCACTCTCACTCTCACACTCACACTCACTCTCTCTCACTCTCACTCTCACTCTCACACTCACTCAGTCTCACTCTCACTCTCACTCACTCAGTCTCACACTCACTCACACTCAGTCTCACACTCACAATCAGTCTCACACTCACACTCACTCAGTCTCACACTCACTCACACTCAGTCTCACACTCACAATCAGTCTCACACTCACACTCAGTCTCACACTCACACACACACTCACACTCACAGTCACACTCACACTCAGTCTCACACTCACACTCAGTCTCACACTCACACTCGCACTCGGTCTCACCCGCCCAGGAGAAGCGCACATTTGCAAACGGCACCACTGTCTCTGCCGCGTAAAGAAAACGGCAGGTATCACGTCCTTTTTACGACGTGGGGGGCGGCATCGTGGTCTGTACAGGGTGGAGGGAGAGGCATGGACAATGCAGAAAGAGTCCATGGAGAAAGAACAGGAGTCCCAGCTGTCTGGGCAAAGACTCCTACGCACGTCTATGATCTCCTCTAGCATCTCTCTTGGAGAACTAGAACTGTCCTTAGTGTGCCTACCGAGTGCGACATTCACAAATATATCAGATGAAACCAAAGAGGGCAGAGATTTCTTTGTGGGGAACAGTCAATGGGGTGGAGAATGAAAAAGGCGTCTGCACCAAAGGTCAGTGCCTGTTTATGGATTTCTTAAGATTTCTTTTTTTTATGAGGTTATCAGATGGAGTTTTGTGCGCGACGATACCTCGGCTCCTGTATGCTGCCGTCTGCATTCATACCACAGAACACGTGGCCTCCAAGGGCGTGCTGCCATTTTCTCTCTTTCAAACACGTCTGTAATACATTGCCTGAATTTCTCATATTATATCCCAAAGTGCCATGTTTAGTGAACAAAGAATATATTTTTTTAAATGGCTGAATACCTTCCTCCTGTGAATTATTAAATGCATAAATTTATGATGGGGCAAACTCAGACTTCTTCTTCACCTGGAGATTGAGCGGAACCAGTGGTAGGGTTTTTTCTATAAGTGCGAAATTTCTAGAAACTCAAGCTTTGGCTCTTTTAAAAAAACCTGCAAATGCGCTCTTGCACATGATGACCGTGTAATATAGCCAAAGAGAGAAATGACAGTGATGAGCGCTGTTGAGGACCGGCCATTTTTGTGTAAATGTCAATCAAATTCATGAGCATTAGCAGTCTAGAGAGGTACGTATGAGCAAACTCACTGAACTATCTCTACATATTTCACTCCGGAAGCTTCAACAGGGCTTAGACGGTCTTTGTTGCTGTGGATTACTTCAAAAGAATTTACATTCCAAACACATTGGTCTTTTGGAAATACATAAAAAGCAGTAATCATAGAGATCTGTCACAGCAAGGATACAGTGAAACTAAAATCACAAACAAAATCTTTTCTGGGACAAATGCAGGTTGATTAATAAGTTCTGAGAAGGTACTTTCTCAGCCGAAGTCTGAGGGCCTTGAAGAGGCAATTTGAGTGAAAAGGAAATGAGAATTCCCACATGAAACGCAGACACAGAAGTCTCCGGCATGCTCTTAACAGGAACGCTGGAGCGTTCTGCAAATAAACGCAGTGGAACATTCCTCAGCAGGAACAGCAGGGCCGACCTCTACAATCAGGCTCTTACATTTCTGCTTGGAGTCTTGAACCGAGAGATGCAGTCTACTCTTATAGGGGGTCCTTAAAGGTTCCAAAGGGGGTCCATGGCAAGCTGGCACCGTGGACAGATAGAGCACCCCCCCCGCCCCACCAGACCACCATAGGCGGGGGTCCCGGGATTAGAAAAGGTGAACAAAAGGCTCTGCTCTAGGAGCACGGATTCTGGCATAGAAGTGCGCTAATGCACACCGCTGAAATGTCGCATCCTTCACTCCCTTCTGCACCAAACACAGCGCATGAAAACCGCCAGCCGCTGAGAATAAATGGGCTGTTGATCTCTCTCGCTCCAATCTAGCCGAGTGACAGGGCTGATTACTCAGTCCCAGCCGGTCACCTGTTTAAGTGCAACGGAACATCATGTCCTTGGAGGGCCGTAACAGACGGAAGATCAATGCGATGGATCTGGGGGGGGGGGGTCAGTGCTGATGCTGATGCGGAGGAATGGACAGGTGCAGCCTGGCATAAATAATGTTTGATACAATGGAAATGAGGAGTAAGAACTGTCCGATGAAGTCCAACGCCAAGGATCTGAATCTATTTGAAATTTGAACCGCCATCTATGACTACAATGTCGTAAAAAAACAAAGTGCGCCGTTCAGAAATGGTCACCGACTCAACATACATATAATTTCCATCAACATCCCATTCTGTCATTCCTGAATGAATGAAACGAATGACCTCCATCCCCTCCTTTAGGTAATTACAGGGGTAATGGAATCCCATTAGATGGAGGTGAAAGTAAAAAAATCTTTTCTCATCATCTGCTCTGAAATGACATGTCCATTTCGATCACATCATCCGAAGGCCATGCTTTTGCCTGCACGGCAGTGCTCTTGGAGATCCACCGACAGGAAGCCTCCCGTTTTTGCTGTTATGGGTTCCCCCGCTCTGTGTTCCAGGGGAGATTTGTGTCCCACTCCATGCAGGCAGTCTTTGCCTAAGTGTAGCCCACTAAGGGCCTGATTTACTAAACCTTTTGCAGGGGTTTTGCACACACAAAACTATTTTTTTGCTAACCTTTTAGCACACGCAAAACTAATAACACAACCAATGATTGGTGCAAAACAAATACCATGACCTATTAATTTGTCATGTTATTGGTTTTGCATGTGCTAAATGGTTTTGCACACGCTAAAGGTCTTAGTAAATCAGGCCCTAAGTGTAGGCTGCTGTCCTCCAGTACCAAGGACTAGTACTGCCAGCCTGGAGGCTGCAGGCTCGGCTCCGGGCTGTGCCACTGTCTGAAAGCTGACGAGGATGAGATCCTGTTCCGGGTTACAAAGGGACTTTTCTCTCCACTGTGTTTTACAGGATATTCAATGCCCTTTAAGGGGAACAAACAACCTTGAAAATGGTGTCATGATGTAAGGAAGGGGTGTATGTAGCTCGCTGTGACGAACGCCTGTGCTGATTGGATGGTCTACTAACGGACAGCCAGCTACTGTCTGCGCTTTTTCTGTCTCCCTATTACGGAGGAATGAACAGCACAGGAAAACACACAGCTATCCACCGACCCGGCACGCAGAATCACAGTACGGGCACAGTACGCAAAGTACGTCAGCGTTCCCCCGATCGGGCTCCATGGCAACGCGTGAGCGGGTCTCGCGGGATGCAGTTTTTCTCTTCCATCTGCAAAACTAACTGCTGCATCAGCTGAACTCCCCGGGACCCGCCGGAGAGAGAGAGAGAGAGAGAGGGTCAGGGAGAGAGAGAGAGAGAGAGAGAGAGAGAGAGGGTCAGGGAGAGAGAGAAGGAGAGAGAGAAAGAGAAACTGAGAGTCGAGAGACTCGACGCATTGGAGGAGGAGAGACGCTGCTCTTTCTCAAGCCCTCTCCCCCCTGCCCCTTTTGGAAAGCGTGACACGGGCGGGTCCTAACGCAACACCCAAAAGGACAATCCTGCCAGCGAGCCCAACTCTGTCTACAACTACCCGACTCTAAAGAGAAAGTACGCAGGATTAACAGGCCTAATTATCAAAGGAGCACCCCGAAACGCCTCCACCATGCCTTGGTTAGGGTGGTACACCCCAAAACGCCTCCACCATGCCTTGGTTAGGGTGGTACACCCCAAAACGCCTCCACCATGCCTTGGTTAGGGTGGTACACCCCGAAACGCCTCCACCATGCCTTGGTTAGGGTGGTACCTACAGAGCCAGAATGGGGCCAGTACACACACACACTGACCTCTGCCTGCCCTCTCCCAGCACAAATCTGCACCAGTGATGAAGCATCAACAGCCTTATCGCTATCTTTAATCTTTAATTTTCCCCCTCAAACAGGCAGGACGGCTGCACACCCCCTGGCGGTTTAGGACTGGGTGTGTGGTTCTCGGCAGCGCCCCCTACCTGCTTGTTTTTGAGGTCGAGCGAGAGCTCGTAGTCGGAGGCGATGTACGAGCAGGCTCCGGGACCCTCGCTCATCTGTGCTCTTATGGGAGAGGCGGTGTGGTGCAGGCTGGCTTTCTGCCCCTCTCCCCCCCGGGCCCCCGCCCCCTCCTCCTCCTCCTCCTCCTCCTCCTCCTCTGCATCCTGTGCGTTCCCCTCACCCCCAGTCTGCTGGCCGTCGCTGTGGAAAGGAGAAAACTCAGAGTGAGGCTGCGTCCTTCAACCTCTCCTCACTACCATACCCACAAGCGCCATATGTGTGTAGTATGGCAATAGTACAGTATAGTAGGGGGGCGGTATAGTATAGTAGGGGGTGGTATAGTACAGTATAGTAGAGTGGTGGTATAGTACAGTATGGTAGGGGGGCAGTATAGTACAGTATAGTAGGGGGTGGTATAGTACAGTATGGTAGGGGGCGGTATAGTACAGTATAGTAGGGGGCTGTATAGTACAGTATAGTAGGGTGTGGTATAGTACATTATAATAGGTGTTATAGTACAGTACAGTATAGTAGTGGGTGGTATAGTACAGTATAGTAGGGTGTGGTATAGTACATTATAGTAGAGGTGTTATAGTACAGTATAGTAGAGGGAGGTATAGTACAGTAAGGTGGGGGGTGGTATAGTACAGTATAGTAGGGGGGTGGTATAGTACAGTATAGTAGGGGGTGGTATAGTATAGTAGGGGGTTGGTATCATACAGTATAGTAGGGGGTGGTATAGTACAGTATAGTAGAGGGGTGGTACAGTACAGTATGGTAGGGGGGCGGTATAGTACAGTATATTAGGGGGCGGTATAGTACAGTATAGTCGGGGGCAGTTTAGTACAGTATAGTAGGGGGCAGTATAGTACAGTATAGTAGAGTGGTATAGTACAGTATAGTAGGGGGTGGTATAGTACAGTATGGTAGGGGGGCGGTATAGTACAGTATAGTCGGGGGCAGTTTAGTACAGTATAGTAGGGGGCAGTATAGTACAGTATAGTAGAGTGGTATAGTACAGTATAGTAGGGGGTGGTATAGTACAGTATGTTAGGGGGCGGTATAGTACAGTATAGTCGGGGGCAGTTTAGTACAGTATAGTAGGGGGCAGTATAGTACAGTATAGTAGAGTGGTGGTATAGTACAGTATAGTAGGGGGCAGTATAGTACAGTATAGTAGAGGGGTGGTATAGTACAGTATAGTAGGAGGGCAGGGTAAAGGAAATTGACTTGAAACTCAGAGGTTGCAGGTTTGATTCTTGGGTAGGGCAGTGCTGTTGTATTCTTCAGCAGGGTATTTAACCTAAATTGCTTCAGTAAATATCCAGCTGTATGTAAGTTTCTCTGGATATAGAGTGTCTGCTGAGCACCTGAATGCAGTGCAGTGCAGCTGGTATGTGTCTATGTGATGGGGTGTGTTCTGTTGGGAGAGCCCTGTAATTACAACAGGGTATTTGAAATTTCAGAGATAGAGAGAGAGTTCACACAGCAACAGCAGACAGGATTTGGACGTGGAGCACCGTGACACAGGCGTGCCTTAGAGGCTATGAGGCAGTGTCTGCACCACCACGGGCGCCTGGGGTACCCTACGGCTCTCTGCCCCTCTTTTACAAGCCACGTTTGCCTGTGATTTCCACATGTCACACCGACGTCAATGCCACTACGGTTTCCTGTGAAGCGCAGGGATCTTCAGAAAGACAGACGGACAGACAGACACGACAGACTCCACGACAGACCAACAGCACTCAAAGGTGGCGGCACCAGATTGCTGTAAGCTTTCCTGCACCGAAATTAATTTGGCTTCACGTTGTATTATTGTGAACAATGTTTTTTTAAACTGTCCCGGTTTAGACTGACCTGTTTATGATCTTTATATAAATTAAATGCTGAGCACAAAACAGAGCTGCTACAGCTCCTTCATTTCTTTACTTCATTTCTCCCTAAAAGTGCCAATCACTAGTCAGCTGAGGACACAAAATAACCCTACAGTATTAAAGTACTTTAACAATATTAAAGTACTCACACACCTCTGTACATCCATGAGAATACATTTCACATAGAAATTAATTTTAAACGCAGCACTACACTCTCTGTATTAACATATGAAGTCATATGTCATATGTCCGTCGTAGCCGGGCAAGGTTAAATGTTGCCCACTGTTCAGCACAGTCCTTATAAGCTTCTGGGACACTGGGGCTGAGGAGATGCTGCAGTCAGTGTGTGGGAGACCACAAGGTAAGCACACAACAACAGCAAGCCAATGCGCTTCACCACAAACGCACACACGCACGCACACACGCACATAACAACAACAGCAAGCCAATGCGCATCTGGGAACGCAGCACAGAAACCACAAATGCACACACGCACGCACACACACACACATAACAACAACAGCAAGCCAATGCGCTTCTGGGAACGCAGCACAGAAACCACAAATGCACACACACACGCACGCACACACACACACATAACAACAGCAAGCCAATGCGCTTCTGGCAACGCAGGACAGAAACCACAAACACGCACGCACACACATGCACACGCACACTGTAGCTCTACAGCCACAACATGCACAGAGGAGTGCACTGCACTGCCAAAGCAACATCAAGAGCATCACACCTCATCTCAGTCTGCATGGGAGTATGTTTCAGACTCATCTCAGTCTGCATGGGTGTATGTTTCAGACTCATCTCAGTCTGCATGGGTGTATGTTTCAGACTCATCTCAGTCTGCATGGGTGTATGTTTCAGACTCATCTCAGTCTGCATGGGAGTATGTTTCAGACTCATCTCAGTCTGCATGGGAGTATGTTTCAGACTCATCTCAGTCTGCATGGGAGTATGTTTCAGACTCATCTCAGTCTGCATGGGTGTATGTTTCAGACTCATCTCAGTCTGCATGGGTGTATGTTTCAGACTCATCTCAGTCTGCATGGGAGTATGTTTCAGACTCATCTCAGTCTGCATGGGTGTATGTTTCAGACTCATCTCAGTCTGCATGGGTGTATGTTTCAGACTCATCTCAGTCTGCATGGGTGTATGTTTCAGACTCATCTCAGTCTGCATGGGTGTATGTTTCAGACTCATCTCAGTCTGCATGGGTGTATGTTTCAGATGGCCAGGGTGGTTTCAACGTCTGCGAGAGTGGCATCCACTCCTGTTCCACATGGTATTACCTCACGAGAATACAGAATCCGATATCCTTTGACAAGCCAAGGAGGCACATGTTGAATGTTATAAACTGATCCTGCAGACATATTGGTGAATGGTAATAGGCAGCCAATGGCAGTGGTTGCTTAAATCGGGTGTATTGTGTGTGTGTGTGTGTCTGCGTGCGCGCGTGTGTGTATGTGTGTGCGTGCGTGCGTGCGTGTGTGTGTGTGGGGCTTCATGTTTAGGTAGAAACCTGTGAAGGAACTGTGCAGGACCTCGTGCACACACAAGGCAGTATCCATGCCTTAGACCTTTAACACGCCTCACCGTCCCAAGGACCTGCCTACAGAAAGCCCCCGTCCACACTGGCAATGCTAAACAGGTTCCTCTGCTCCAATTCATAGCCAGACAGGTCCTTACAGGACCATGCCAAGACTGGCAAATGACAGAAGGGAAGGGATTATCTTGATTTTTTAGGAACAGTGAAAAGCCCAACTGTTCCTCAGTGATGATCAGGCAGTCTGCCACCACTACGCAGACTGGCTCACACCCCTCCCAAAAGTACACTTTTTTCCAATACGTTATATTTTATAATTCAATGAATGCCAGGCTGTATTTGGCTTGTTGGCAGTTAAACACACCGGGCTATTCCTGTTTTAGTTTAGTTTTTTAGTTTTTTTTTTGCTGTTTCACCCATTAAGCTTCAGCTGTCCTGAATTTTTCGTTATTTCTTTTATGTTATTTTAAAAATAAAATATCACTCAATTGCCCACCTGTCCTGGCCAGAACAACAGCCACTTTGGCACTTCAAGTCCCAACCGCTCATTGCAAGGCATGAATATGAGATGTTGGTGAAATTGGGAATTGTAGTACAATGACAAAACAGAAGACTGGTTTGACAGCATGCAAAGACATTTTAAAGTTATAATTTATAACATACAAAAAAAATAAACTATTTTGTGTAGACGACCACAAGTATATATAATTCTTCCTTTACAAGCACTGAAGCAGCATGAGAGATTTAAACTTAAACTTTACATTTAAAACTCCCAAACCTCTTAAGACGCACAGAAAAATCTGAAGACAAATTAAGTAATGGCCAATTATCCCCAACCGGCTTTGGCATTTATAATGTACGGAGGCATAATTAGCCTGTAATTATGGCCACTTTGCAGCTGACGACTGGTTCGCGAGGTTAAGTCTGATTCGCCCTGCTTGGGCGCAGTTACAAGCGGAGGTCAGAGCAATGCAGCTGATTGGTATTCACTGGTGATCCGGCTTCTATCCGGGCTCATCCTCTTTTCCGGTCATCAGCGCGGCGTTCCCCGAGCCCCTCCCGCTTCCCCGGCCTGTCCGTCATCCGGCGGGCGGAGGGGTCGTGCGGTGCTTCCGATCTGCTCCGTGATTCGCCAGGAACGCCACTGTGTGCCGGCCACAGACCCCCCGTCTGACAGCTGCGGCCTTAAGCACACTGTGGGTCTCTTTCACCAGATCACCCAATATCCCTGCCAGTCTGTGTCTTTGCATTGCAGTTACCAGATGACATGTCTTGTTGGGGATGAGTATGTTGGGAGTGGGACTCCTGCACCCCCACCCCCCCCCCCCCATCACATACTAGCTTGCTGGTGAGGCTTCAGTGTGACAGATATCTTGCTAATGGTCGGCCCCATTCCAGCCTTATTATGTGCAAAACGTTAACGAGTTCTGGGGCCTCCAAATAGGAAAATAACATAAGATAATTAATGAATGAAATTATACAATAAAGCAAATTCGCATTCCCATCCACTTTTCTCAGACGAGAGGAAGGCGATCCCCACGCTCACCCTGAGTGGCTCCACCAGCACACACACACACACACACACACACACACACTCTAAACCACCAGCACACACACACACACACACTCTAAACCACCAGCACGCACACGCACACACACACACACACTCTAATTAACGGCTCTAGTGCACAACAACACTCTCCGTTGCGTGCTGGAGCTGTAACCTTGGTTACGCAGCTGTATTTGAAATGCAGCACAAGGAAAGCCCATGGCCGTGTTAGCTTATGCTACTATCCAGGTAACTGCACCTTACCTCTCCGTTCATATGAGAAATGATTGCCATTAGCCGGCAGATATCTCATATCTCATGTGGCCTCTGTTAATATCATTTTACAGTCTTGCTCTCATGCCCACAATTCACAGGAACAACAACACCACGTGGTTTTCTGTGTCTTTCGCATGTGCTCACAGCGGCAAAGTTTATGAAGAGCCCATTAATCAGAACACAAGGTTTCTGAAGTTTTGGGGCGGGGGGGGTGGGGTCGAGCCTAGTTTCGACTGGATTCTGCACATTTAAGCTCTTCCTTGGCAAGTCATGCGGGTAATATGCACGGAATACATTTCCGAGCACCGGCAGGAATGCTGGAATAGGTTTTGAAATCTCCACGCGCGGGACGGAGTGACATTGTGCTGCGTTGGAGAATGTAATATTACACCGGGTATATAAAAGCAAAAAAAAAACGTTATCGTTAATGCTCTGCGCCGATATTATTACATTATTATTTCATATTGCTGAAAGGAAGGAGGAATATGTATTTCCGTATGCGGGGCCGCGCTGTCCTGCTGTGTCTATCTCCTGCAGAAGTGAAATGCAGACGCGTTATTCCCCCCACAATGCACCGCAGGTTCCTGCTCAAAGCTCTCGCATACTCGGAGAGCCCAAAACTCCTGGCTCTGGCCCTTTGCTAGATGTTGAGGGTCACATGACACATGGTGGAAACGGGCCTCCACTTTATTTTCGAGAGGGGGGTTACGTAACTCTGGAATGGGGTTCAGCCTTGACACTGCAAAAATTAGCATAGAGTGCAGCATTGGTAGCAATATCCACTCTGCCTCGACAAGATAGCGCTTAACGCAGCAACCGCTTCCGCTAACCTGCTCAATTTCTCCCACTTTAGCACTATAATGCTGTGGCGAAACAAAGGCCTTGTATTTGGATCTGGGGTTATTGCGTGGCTGCACACCCATGACGCTGCAACTGACAGTCGTGAGCTGATCTGAGCAAACCGGAGTACGCAAACAGGAATGCGTGGGAAAACACCTTGATGTCAGAGCGCATCCAGCATCCGGATGCTACGCTGCATGCACTTAGCACGATGTTCCACACTCATCTCGGCCACTCCATTTACAGGAGGCTAAAGCTAACGAGGAAATTAAAAATCGTCGCCCAAATAAGGAGCTCCGGCGTTCTTGTTCCTAAACTCTCTTGAACCTTTGCTTTCAAGTGACACCGAACAAAATGACACGCTATATAGCCAAAAGTATGTGGACACCCCTTGGTCTGGGGCTGGTTTTCATGGTTCAGGCTAGGCTCCTTAGTTCCAGTGAAGGCACATCTTAACACTACAGCGTACAATGACATTCTAGACGATTCTGGGTTTCCAACTTTTGTGGCAACAGTTTGGGGAAGGCCCTTTCCTGTTTCAGAATGACAATGCCCCCGTACACAGATAGAGGTCCATACAGAAATGGTTTGTTGAGACTGGTATGGAAGAACTTGACTGGGCTGCACAGAGCCTTGACCTCAACCCCATCAAACACCATTGGGATCAATTGGAAAGCCGACTGCGGACCAGGCCTAATAGCCTCACATCAGTGCCCGACCTCACTAATGCTCTTCTGACTGAATGGAAACAAATCCATGCAGCAATGTTCCAACATCTAGTGGAAAGTCTTCCTAGGAGAGTGGAGGCTGTTATAGCAGCAAATGGGGACCAACTCTATATTAATGGCCATGATTTTTGGAATGAGATGTTGGATGAGCAGGTGTCCATATACTTTTGGCCATGTTATGTATATCTTAACTCAGTAAATTAGAGAACATGCATCCCTTCATTAACTGTACGTGAAACTGTATGAAAAAAAGCTGGCTTTTGCACTCTGACATCATCATGAACTCCACAGCTCTGGCCACATGCAGACACCACAGCAATATGACAGGACAAAAAAACAAACACAAACAAATAAAATCTGAACAGCAGCAGCACAGCACTAAATATGAGAAAAATGTCAGGAGAAAAGCATACCAGACAAAACTCGCTTTTTGCACACAACAATAAAATGTAATCCTCTGAATAATATAAGTTCAAATTTAGACTCTGTTTCTGGGTAAGGGTGAACGGCATCCCTCTTACTTCGTCGATGGAGAAATGAAGGATGTCATTGGTCCAGGTGATAGATGAAGGCTATAGTGGTGCATAAGACAGATGAGGGCATTGCATTGGTCCAGGAGAGGGAATATAATGTGGGAGGAGATGTGGTGTGGGAATGAAGAGAGGAGGTGTGTGTTGAAAGGAACATTGGGATTGGCTGCTGACTACGGCTCTCATCAGTCTCACAGACAGAGTGACACAGAGTGAACTGCTATACTTATATCATTTTTTTTTACACTGTTTTTACTTTAACTATATTAGGAAATATTCCTAGTTTCTGGCCAAGAGACGGGAGAGGGAAGCACTGAGTCTGCATTCTAAGACAATTGTGATGTCACATTACTGGCAGAAAAAAAATAGAGGGGCTCCACCAATCACGGAGGGCATACACTGTTTGTGTGTATTAGCCACCACCAGCCACTGTTTGCACTGGCCATTTACAGTCAGTGAGAGGTACGCCACTAATCTGACTGATGCAAGAGTTCCTGCAGCACTGAGAGGCATGTCTTGTTTAAAACACTCACTGGCTTATAAGCAAGTGCAAGGCAGGAGTACAAATGTTAAACCTGTCGTATCAGAGCAGCACTACTGGTAATTCCACAAGGAGGATAAAGCTTTAAAAGCGGGTAATACAAAGGGATAAAAAGTAGAAATGAGAACTAAAAAGAAAGAAGTGGATTCTGTATAGCCATAAAAGAGGCTTTCTGCTGCCGGGTCATTTCGTGATTTCAGGGTGAATTAAATTGTGAGAATGACACATTTATACCTATCATCAGTTCTGAAGTTTGTGTACAAGCCTCCCCTTCTCCCTGGTTTTAATTATACTGCTGGGATTTGGCATTGGTGCATGTGTGTTTTCACACTATTGTGCTGTGAGGATTCCCGCTATTTAATTATAGGCTGGGGAAAACTTCCACTCCCCTATTCCCATATAAGAGCTCTCGGATTTTACATATATTCTAGAAAAATTAATCAAAAAAACAGACATATTTTAAGTTAAAGGCCCACACGTGTGTTGAAGCTTTTCATATAATCCTGGAGCTTGTGTTCCATACTGGTTCAAGTAAAAAAAATTAGGGTCAAACTGCATATTTTAGGGTTTAAATGCGAGTTCTTGGTTAAAATGATTTCCCATGACGTTTGTCATCGGAGTCACAATCTGAATGTATACAGACAGGGGGCGGGGTTTGGGACTTTTCACAAAACCTACCTCACTGCTCTTTGCTAACATCTTGTGGGCGTTTCAGATACTAAAACCAGGAAGAGGACGCCAATGTGTGTGGGCCTTTAAGAGTACGAGTAACAGCACATTTCCAAAGCTCTGAAGTTCACAGGAGAGCAGCACGGCACTCTTAACTGACCAATGTCATGACATGACTTCATTGCAATACTAGAAGGTCTAAACTAGTAGTTTTACACCCTTTCAGTGTTAAAGTATGTTAGTTTTTCACAGTTGCAGAAATTGCATGAAGCACATATTAGCTAAACCTTTTTTTTTGTTTTCTCAGTTCACAATAAAAATCCGGAATCTATAAGACATGAATTAAAAATGTTTTTGCACAGAAATTCGACAACTCGGTTCACTGTTAAAGCATGTAATTTTTTTTTCTCCAGAAGTGACAGAGGAAAAGAAAGCAAGAGAAAGGGAACAAGGGAGGGAGAAAGAGAGGAGGGGGAGAGAAAGGGAGAGGGGAAGAGTGTATCTTCAGTCTCTGATGGTGTAGAAAGGCTCTGGCCTACAGAGCTGACTCCAGTGCCTCAAGGGGACAAAGCCAGGGCTGCGTTCGGATCCAAAATGCTTTCTTCCTGTCATTCCCTTCCCTTGCTTCAAGGAGAGAATCCCCAAAATGCCAGGATGAAATATGGCAGCCACACCAAGTGTGATTCGGTTCCAATTTAAGAAAGGGGAGGGAGTAATTATATTCCCTCGCTCCCTCGTTTATCCTCCCTTCCACCAAGGGTATAAAATGCAAGCTTCCAGCAAGCAGGGAATCCCACAGTGCAGTGCTCCACATGGAAAAAGTGGGCGCTCACGTTTCAACTCTATGGTGTTGTACTTCCTATATGTTGCAAGGGCGGTTCAGTTCCATTTTTGTTTGTTTCTCATCAATCCTCCCTTGCAGAGCACCTGTTAAGTTTTCTTGCTGCACGTAGCAAATTACGTCACAAGAAAGCTCCCTCCAGGGAAGTGAGATAGGGAAGGGAATGTGCAAAACTGGATCCAAATGCAGCCCAGTCTTTGCTGTTGAAGCTCACTTCCTGGTCTTGTTGAGAGTGTTGCTCTGAAATGCAGTCAAAATACGAAGTCAAGAAAGTTTTCCCACGAGAACATCTCAATAGGTGCTTTTTATTTGTCTAATGTCTCCCCATTGTGTCGTATGTATGCTGTTTTAACATTTTGTGGACCAATCTGTGACAGTTTGCAGCACATCACAGTCACTACGCGTCACTAGTATCTCATGCACATAGTGGACGAACCGGACCCGAACCGGACGCGGCCCGGACTTAATGACCATATAAGGGTCCCCCTGCTCCCTACTGCACCGTCTCTGGCTCCAATTTTTGTACAACATGGCAGCACTTCTGCTGTTTCAAAAAAAACTTTTCACAAGCCCATGGAAAGTTGTGACAGTCACTTTGCACGTATTTTTGTTCAGTCTGTGGACCCTACACTCCCCAGTTCATTGCTTTCATCGTATCTGTATCTATTCACTTCCCACCTGTTGCAATATCCTCTCACATCAACTGAGCTTTTCCACTGCAGGAACGCTATTCTGATTGATAGGGAAAGAGACATTTTCATTTTCTACATGTCCATCAAAAAATAATCTATTTGGTTAGCCTATCATGACTTCAACATTTTGTGCAAAGCAAATGAAACAGACAGCCACACCGCTTGTTGGAAGGGTGTTATTAAAAAAATGTGCCCTGAGTTGTTATATGAAAACAACTATTAAATATTATTTGTGTCTGCACAGTTGGTGAGATTGGTTTCTGCTTAAAATTCATAAATCTGTTTCAAGCCAGTTTTAGCAAGCACTGAGTTGGTTGGGATAAGTGAATTTTCCACGGAAGTCTCGATATTCTTTAATCACTGGCTCGGACTGGAGCAGCGTCAATACAACATCAGGATTCATCAGAAAAAATAACTGACCCTTGGTTTATTAGAAAAACACCCCCCCCCGACGACACCTGCAACCCACAAGGAACAAACTGCTGTTTATTAATTAATTAATTTTTTTGTTTCTGATTTTTCCCAGTTTTCTCACAGTTTGGTAGCCAATTGTACCCTACGCTATTCAATTCCCCCGTGTACCAACCGCTTGAGAATTCGCCGCTATACAACCCTGTCAGCCAGTAGTAAGAAGGAGGGCGCCACGTCCCCTTCAGGGCACGACTCTTCGAGCTCCTGACCGCGATTCCAACTCGCTTGGGGCCGCTTGTGCGCAACGATTCTTCCCCGCCGAGTCCCTCCCCCCACCCCGGGAGTGGCCGCCAACCTCCGCTCTTCAAGGCACCGGCCATGCTCGGAACTCTGCGCTTTTACCGCTGCATCTCCGCGGCATAAACTGCTGTTTCTAATACATATCTCAGCAAGGAAGGCCTCAGATGTATAGACAACAAGCCCAGAGACAATCATGCAACCTTTAACCTTTAAAACAACGAGCCCAGTGCTCCAGAGACAATCATGTAACCTTTAAAACAACGAGCCCAGAAAAGCAGCCTGTCCTTGCCCCAAAAGAAACCTCTATTCACACTGAAACTAAAACAATACTGCAGAGACATGTTTAAATCATGGCTTCTTGGTGGAGAGTAGTGGAGGCTGCCTGCCTTTCCTGAACACTTGTCAGGTCAGGAGGCGGAGCCACCAGTGACTCTTTCATGCAGGGTGATGCATTCTGCCTCAGCCCTCAGGCATGGGGTACATTTCACTGAGGTTGTCACTGCCATGAAGAGGCACTGATCATGTGATCACGATCCGAAGTCCGATTGGACGGGAGTAGACCTTCGATCGCATGTGTCAGTCCACGCAGGATCTTCTGAGGCAACGGCCCTCAAACTTCTCTCTGAGGCCAGATTTGAAGCTGCGTTGTGCAAAGCAGTCACATACTGTATGTTGAAAGAAGCAGCCTCGTATTTCTACCCAGCTTGTGTTTACTGCATTGTCAAACCCCACGTACTGAGGTGAGAGAGCTTTTTAATCTGTCAGTCAGCGGTAATCAGTGCAGGCAGCATGAATACAGCTTTGAAAAATGAACATGACTTCAAGCCACAAAACAATTTATTCCTATACAGCGTGGTTCCTCCCGGTAACAAGGAATATATTTATACCCGGTTTTCATAAGCAAAGCCTGACAGGACTGCGTGACAGAGCTCTAAATATGGCTTTGGATATTCAAATTTGACAGTGACATAACGGTACTTAAATGAGAGTCGGGATTGGGTGCTCAATCAGAGCCCAAAGCAGTTCAGCCAATGGGGATGCAGAATGGAGAGAGATCACAGCCAGTGTGTAAGGATGGCACCTTGATGTCCCAATGCCATAGAGTCAAAGGCTTTTCCCCCCACGAGGGACAAAACAGTGGGGTGCGCTGCATTAAGCGCCCCCTACAGGACCAGGAGCACAACTGCGCTATGCTTTCAGTGAAGCTCCAAAACAGGTGTACGATATTTTAACGAGGCCGACATTCGATGATTGTGACTTTCACTCTGATAAACTGGCCTCCAGGTGGGCGGGGCTCCGGCCTTCTTTTCAGTTCAGTGAACGGCCTGATGGGAGGAGGTTTGGACACAGGCGATAAATTACAAATTATAAACGGCGTTGCGCTCCCTCGCCCGTCACTGCCACCTTGTCCCAGAAGGTCACGTCACTCGGGATAATAGTCCCTCCCTGCCACACACAGAAAGACATCTCCGCAGACAACATCAAATTATACCTGAAACAAACAAAGCAAAAAAAATAAAAAATCCAATCCATTGTTTTTATGGCTTCCAATTTCACTGTTGTTTTGTTAGTTTGTTTGTTTGATTTGACAGACAGGGAGCCGGTGAATCACCACATATCATCTCATTGTGTGTCAGAAGGCACAAAGGGCCGTGTAATTCAATGTGACAAGCGCGAGTCCCTCTAGTTGTTCACAAATGAAAGGAAACTCAATCTATCCAAACAAAATTCATTGTCCAAAGGCACGGATGCATCTGTAGCCTGACAGAAGCCATTCTCAGTGGATGTGAGAAATTGTCTGGTGCGCGGGTGGACAGTATCTTATTCCAATATGCCCACAGGGTTTTCCCTGGGCTTGCTGGATTACTTTCTCTAAGAAGAAAGAACAGTAGAAAAAACTTTGCTTACAGTATGGGATTTGGTTTGGACTTTTCTGGGGTTGTTGCAATCAGTACACATGGTTAGGTAAAGTACACCAAGCACTTTCCCTGGATAACTATAGATTCTTCAGGGCACTTCACATGAATTCCCATCCAATAACAGATATCTGTAATATTAGAACTGTCAGAGAACCGATCCCAGAGTACGCACCTTGGTGGTTTCGAAAACCTAGCTATAAAAAGTTTTTTTAAAATTTATACTTATACAGGTGTGTCCCATTGAGATGAGAAAATTCACTTTTTCTGACCAAGATAGAATACAGGAACTATCTGCAGTGAGCAGTATTGGCTGTTCATATAGAGACTCTCTCGCCTGGTGGATGGGTGAGACAGATATTGAGAACACTGCAGCGTTTATGTAAAGCAGGCCTGTCCCCTGCATAGCAATGATATGGAGGAGGTCACATAAAGGCCTTACCTGCCCAGGTAGCCTGCAGTGGGCGGGGCAGAGCCCAGTGCATAAAGAAAAAAATATTTCTTAATACATTGCCAATGAGAGTACAAAACAGTAGGGTGTGATGAAATTCAGCCCAGCTGGTGTGAAGAAGCACAGCTTAGAGCTCATTCGTCACAATATACAAATACAAAAAATAAAACATTACCTGGGAAAAGATTTGTTTTTTTACACTCCTAATAATTTCCTCTACCAATCCTTCACATGATCTACTACAGTATATCCCCTTAAAGCGATAGTTCGGAATTTTGGACATAATGTCTCAATTACGACTTACCCATGATGTAGTTGATTGATGGAAACCATTTTCAGCTAATTCCATGCTGTCCCTTCTTTTGGACATACACACGTTGTTAATGCTAGCGCAACTCTAAGGTAACTGCTAGCATCCACTACCAGACGCACTTAAACACTCCATAGTGCACCCAAAGCAAATAAAATACGACGACAGTCTATTGGGGGAGCGTTACTTTACAACAAAGAAGAGTAACAAGTTGCAATGGCCACGTTCGCTCCGCCGCCGTAGTTCCACAGAGAATATTAGGTCAGCACAAAGTAAAGGATTCAACGATAGCTTGACTTCAAAAATGATGGTATAAACACTCAAAATAACCCCGATAGACTGTCGTCGTATTTTATTTGCTTTGGGTGCACTGTGGAGTGTTTAAGTGCGTTTGGTAGTGGATGCTACCGGTTACCTTAGAGTTGCGCTAGCATTAGCAATGTGTGTATGTCCAAAAGAAGGGACAGCATGGAATTAGCTGAAAATGGTTTCCATCAATCAACTACATCATGGGTAAGTCGTAATTGAGACATTATGTCCAAAATTCCGAACTATCCCTTTAAGGGGACTGCAACTCTGTGTGGAGGAGCGTTAGCAGACATGATGACGACACTTTGTGACATCACGGCACAGAACCACAACGCATACTGGCATGCTGATGAAGCAGGAGAGGGTAGCAGAGGCCCAGGGTGAGTCTCAAAGCAGGGTGTCCTCTATGATTTACAGTGATTTATTGGGTCTGGTGGGGTGGGGGGGAGGTCACAATTGTTTTCCACACTGTTAAGACAAGAAATGCAAAGAACTGTGTGGGATTTGTCTCAGATCCGCTTCAAAACAAAAAAAACATACAGTATGTTCTTCTTTAATATTGCACCTGCACCAATCTCTCTAAGAGAAAGCCTTCTACAGGCACACCAAATGTTGTAATTGTAACCGGATTATGAAATCATGAAAGGATTCAGTTGTGGAGGGAACTTCAGGAAACTATAATCAAAAGATATAAATCAGCTTTTGTTGGCCGTGGATCGGAAATCAAATTTTAAAGACATTAAAAAAAGAAAGGAAAAAAGATTGCCTTCAAGCTACAACCTGTGAATGTTCTATTCCACTGGAATCCCATTCAAAGCCGTGCAATAAAAATGAAGAGCCTGTGACTCCCTCAGCCATGAGCTACCACTGAAGAAGACCTGCGGGACAATACCAGGCCAGCAGGTAGAGGGACATTAAGTAAAGAGAACAACAGTTTGGTTTCTGCCGTTTCATCACGCCACTGGGGCTCCATTCTGAGCACAGCCTAAAAACCCAGGCTACGCAACAACTACAGATCATGCAGTCGGCAGGTACAAACGGCTCACGAAATGCTGGCCCAGAAATATTCACATCAAATTTGAAATCCAATTCTCAGTGCCAGACGTACCACTAAAAGTGATAATAAAATATATATAAAAAAACCTCAAAAGCCCATCATCTGAGCAAGGTAAAAGCCTTTTTGACTGGACACAAAAAATACACAGATGGACAGAAAATGTACAAGGCAGATGAACAATTCAGTTAATATTTTCTGAGACATGATTCTGAGCTGAGACCGGTTGAGGCGCAGTGTGGTGCAGTGAGGCGCAGTGAGGTGTAGTGTGGCGCAGTGAGGTGCAGTGTGGCGCAGTCCATAGCATAGCGACTCTCAACCCACACGCAACCACCCCCACCTTTGCACGGCGAGACAAAACACGGAACAGTTTGGCCGGAAGACGGAGGGAACTATATATTGCGCAATATAATTCTGCTGAAAATGAGAGCCTGTCTCTGGCGATATGCTGTGAGCTGCTAGAACGTTCCAGCAGGAAGTGTTCTCCAGTCACCTATTTACACATTCAAAGCATCTACAGAGATAGATGTCACCTCCTGAGCACAGTTATTTTTCCGCCGCTCAGTAAGTAAAAATACTTGAAAGGGTGAAAAATATCTGGGAGTGAAGAGCGCATGAATAATGTAAGCTTTACCGTATCTAAAATTCCACTCCTCATTTTATGCCTCTGCACTTTGTATGCGTCTCTGTGATTCACTTACGTAACCGTTCTACCTGTCGGGGGGTTTTTTTTCAGGAAAAAGCCAAGGGAGCGCACAGACTCTCCAGCACGGCAACAGTACTCCACCCAACTCCCCGCCTCCCAACCTTCCCCAGCACATCCTGTTACAGCTTTCTACTTTCTTTCAAAATAAAAGTCCTTGGCTGCGTTTCATTACGCATCCTTGCATACTAGTTTGTTCACATAGCATACCGGTCGCCATTTTGTTTGTCATTAGTGCGTTCCGAACCGCAAGTATGCAAAAATCAAGTACTTACGAACAGTATATACAACAGTACGCCACTGCTGAGGTTGTGCTGTCAGTAACTGTACCGGTTCTGAGGTAAAATATAAGATTGCCTAAATGGATGGTTCACACACAAATTTAGAAGTAGTTTCACCATGACAGTAATGTCTTAAACAATGAAAACGCTAAATTTAGCTAAACAATACTTATTTATCGTCAATAATGTGATGCACTGTACCCAAGCATTTGTAGTTCATTTCAAATGCTCAACGATGCTAACTGTACCGTAGCTAACTATCGAGTAATTTCACAGAGGTGATTCTGTTTTTTTTTTTCTGTAAGGTCAAAGGTACTGTCATCAAGCGTGTTCCAAATTTAACAAAATTGAAGCATACTTGCGCTCTTGCATACTATGAAGTACTATCTAGTATGCAAGTATGCATAATGAAACACAGCCATTGTCTGAGTTCTGTAGGGGTCCTACCTGCGCCCGTGTGGCCAGGTCGCTGTGTACCTTCACGGCCCGCTGAGCCGCGTGTCAGGACCGCGTGCATTCCTAGGTAAGGCTATTTTTACACCGACGCACATAAACTCGCCAGAGCGTGTGTGATGTATGGTTTGAAGGCCCTGTGGAGATATGCCTGCGTGCGATCGCCTGCGGGCGCATCGCCTGCGGGCGCATCGCCGCGCACGTGCAGTATCGTATCACTGCAACCCCTGCAGCGCTGGGAACCTGAGCATCTGAGAGAATCATCAGTTAACTGACGTGAAATTAAATAAAACTGGACATCGGCGCATGCACTCGTGTTTGATGGCAACCGTCACATCAAAGCCACCTGCCGTAAGATCAAGGTGATCTGCGATTCGATTTTTAAAGTGAGGTGACTGTGTGTATGAGGGGAGGGGGGGGGGGGGCTAGCTGTGTTATTTTGGGAAATGTGGGTTTGTTTTTGACAGCAGATATACTGTATATTTTAAAGCTATGGCAACACAAGTACTCAGGCTTCTCAGTTCTAATTCCCCAATCCACAGACAGGAGGCGCTAGTGAGCTACTTGAGCACCGAGCTGCTGCAACTCTCAGTGAAATGAGACAGAGGCCGTGTCCGAATACGACCCCTACACCCTTTTGAGGGCGCATATTTCAGTCCACTTTGTCAAAGAGCTTTTGAGTGGGCGACTTTTTCTCACAAATGGGGGCACTTCAAATACCAGGATGAACCCCTTATTTCCGGGGTTTTGTTGAGGGAATTCAGGAGTACACTCATCTGCAGAACTGTGCACTCACCCAACAACTTCAGTAAGTAACCCGGAAGTAAAAACGTAAAAGACATATAGCGGATATGCATATCTATGGTACAAGAGTGGATCATATTACGAAATACTCTTTTTTTATTTTTGTTAATTCTATCTTAATTCATAATCTACATTTTGTAACAATCGTCATATGTTAACTGATTAATATTCTCAATAAATAATAAATATTACGAGCTACTTCCTCAGTACTTTGGAAAGAGTTTTGCGGGATTTCTTTCGCACACTGCTTGCAAAGTGAGGGGACAGGGAACAGGGAACAGGGGTCGCATTCGGACACAGCCAGAGAGCGAAACAGAGATTAGGAGAGGGAGAAACACAGAGACTAGTCATCACATGACACACTGCTCATGACAAGGCAAATATTTTTCATCTCCAGCGATTGACATAGATAATATACCTCACTGCTGGCTCGAGTAACCTGCCTGGTACTTAGTAGAACAGCCGAGTAGCTTACTGTGTGTGCGTGTGTGCATGCGTGTGTGTGTTTGTCTGTGTGTGGCGTGTGTGTGTTTACGCACAAAATACACTCTACCTTCCAGTGTCCGCAAGTAGCACACAGCATACACTATGATACGTAGCACAGTATATTAAGAACATACTGCAGCAGCTATTGACTCAGGAGTAAACAATCAGCGAATTCCCACACATATCAAATGCGCACATATCTGTCCACTACCGACCTGCCAAACAGCTCTAGACTAAATGAAGAAATATTGAACAATGAAAAAATATAGACAGGAGCACTACCAGGGTACACCGTAAAAATATCAACAAATAATGATAGAAGGTGCTCTTTGGTATAGTGCCAATAATACAAATGGAAGACAAACCAAGGCACCTGTCTATACAAAAAGTACTTAATAACACACCTTTTCCATAGCACATTTCAATGAACAATTATTATAAGGTCCAACATGCTTGGGCAAAGACTTTGCCAGGGAGCTCTAGACTAACCTCAAAACCAAAAAAGGTTGTGAGGGGGCTAAAGTTCAGGAGTGGGTGAGGATTGGGTCTCTGTTTGGAGCCCAGGCCAATAGGAGGCAAGCTGTGGCAGGCAGTAGGTCTCACACACAATAAACTCAAATACTAAAAGTACATTCACTATAATAATAATAATACCTTTTATTTATATAGCACCCTGGGATCTTTAATGACCACAGTAAGTCAGGACCTTGGTTTCGCATCTCATCCAAAAGACAGCATCTCCTGAAGCACAGGGTCCCCATCACAGCACTGGGGCATTAGGGTTTATTTGACCAGAGGGAAGATTGTCCCCTAATGGCACACCAGCACCACTCCCAGCCACAACTTATCTTTCCCAGGAGGTCTCCCATCCAAGTACTAACCAAGCCCACACCTGCCTATAACTTCAGCCAGTTAGCAGGAGCAGATTGCATGGAGGTATGGCTGCTGGCTATGAACGCTAATGCTAAAGGTAATTCACTATAAACTGTATGCTAAAGGTACATTCACTATAAACTCTAATGCTAAAGGTAATTCAGTATAAACTAATGCCAAAGGTACCTTCACAATAAACTCTAATGCTAAAGGTACATTCACTATAAACTCTAATGCTAAAAGTACATTCACTATAATCTGTAATGCTAAAAGTACATTTACTATAAACTCTAATGCTAAAGGTACATCCACTATAAACTCTAATACTAAAAGTACATTCACTATAAAGTCTAATGCTAAAGGTACATTCACCATAAACTCTAATGCTAAAGGTAAATTCACTATAAACTCTAATGCTAAAGGTACTTTCACTATAAACTCTAATGCTAAAGGTACTTTCACTATAAACTCTAATGCTAAAGGTACATTCACCATAAACTCTAATGCTAAAGGTAAATTCACTATAAACTAATGCTAAAGGTACTTTCACTATAAACTCTAATGCTAAAGGTACTTTCACTATGAACTCTAATGCTAAAGGTACATTCACCATAAACTCTAATGCTAAAGGTAAATTCACTATAAACTAAAGCTAAAGGTACTTTCACTATAAACTCTAATGCTAAAGGTACATTCACCATAAACTCTAATGCTAAAGGTAAATTCACTATAAACTAATGCTAAAGGTACTTTCACTATAAACTCTAATGCTAAAGGTACATTCACTATGAACCCTAATGCTAAAGGTAAATTCACTATAAACTCTAATGCTAAAGGTAAATTCACTATAAACTAATGCTAAAGGTACTTTCACTATAAACTCTAATGCTAAAGGTACTTTCACTATAAACTCTAATGCTAAAGGTACTTTCACTATAAACTCTAATGCTAAAGGTACTTTCACTATAAAATCTAATGCTAAAGGTACTTTCACTATAAAATCTAATGCTAAAGGTACTTTCACTATAAACTCTAATGCTAAAGGTACTTTCACTATAAACTCTAATGCTAAAGGTACTTTCACTATAAACTCTAATGCTAAAAGTACATTCACAATATCCTTTGCAGTTCACTGCACTTCCTGCTAAGCACAGTAAAAGAGAGTGCAGAGTGGGTGCATTTTTCCACACCGCCAAACAAATTAAAAAAAATGTTCAGCCCATATTTAAGCTCCATCAAAACCTCCCCTATTCCAAGATAGGTCTCTAGTGAATATGTAACAGACCTAAACAGTATTAAAACATATCTCTGGATATGGCTGCTCTCAGAAGAGTACCCCTGAACTAGCATAGAAAGAAGAAAACAAATGTGTCTTTTTCCAGAATGATTCACATTGTTTAAAAAAGAGAATCGACCTCCACACCATTAAAATTAATGTTTGTCTTTTTCAAAGTCCGGAGTCTTTGCCAGGGCAAGTGAAGCCTTCTGCATTTATGTGTAACGCTGAGTCAACAGTGCTTGTGTTTTTTTTTGCACTCTTGTTTGAGAGAAAAGGAGGTGGTGTGATTAATTTCCGTCACTTTTTATTCATAGAAAGGCACAGAATCAAGTACATTTGTGAGTTAAAGTCTGGCTTTCTCGACGATGTTTCTCCTGGCAAGGTTACTCAACTGACGGGCAAGATAAAATGTTCAATAGCAATGTTTTATCAGGCAGGGACAAAACGCAAAGGAAAGTTTAAATCCTGGATGACTTTTTATCATTGTACTCCAGAGAGCTAATTCCATATGCTAAGATGCTAATTCCATAGTCTCCCTTAGTAGACTACCACACAAGAATTGATTTTGATGAGGTTTGTATTTAAAAGTTATCTCACTGAAAAGTTAAGACACACTTTCGTTTAGCCCGCCACCACACACCTACCCCCTCCCGCTCCCTCACCACCATCAGATGTGCCTTGAAAGCAGGGCGTGTTCTCCGCTGAAATGATAAGAAAGGCAAGTCAATTACAGCTCTGTCAGATGCAAAGGTCAATCTTCTTCAGCCTGTCCCCTTTTCAAGGCGAAGCATTGGGCTTGTCACTGTCCTGCTTAATCTATTTTGTGGGCAGGGAACAACATTGGGTCTGCTGCTCTGAAGAAAGCCACAGCAGGCCGAAATGGAAAGACAAGCTGAGAACAGATGTCACCCTGGTGAGGGGTCTTTGTCAGATTGGGCAAACAGTGCCAGCGTATAACCTGGGAAAACAAATATCAAATCAAACACGACCCCCACTGCACGTAACTCACCTTCAGCATATTCCAGCAACGTGGAAGGACCAACCAAGGCGAGACCACTATGAGGACTATACACCTCTAAGCTTCTCAGCCTCAACTGATGTGTCGTGAGCGTTCTGATTCAAAATGGCTGCCTAGGGTGCTACAAATTGGTGTTGGTTGAGGTGAGATTCCCCCATTTACTATAAAAGCTGACGGAGATCATGAGATGAAAGGTGTTACATAAACACAATCTATGATGTGTATTTAATAGAAAAGCCTGGTATGAAGTGTATTTTTAATTACTCATGATATACTATAAAGGTACAATATAAGAATAGGCATGACGTCATTGTGCATTGTTCTGTTCTGGTGGATGGCCAAAATGTCAACCAGTCATAATAGAACACAAATATGCAAAAACTGCAACTGGGGGGTGATTTTTTTTCCCATTTAAAGACAAAGAAAACTGCCAGATTGTAATGCAGATCAGTCTAATCCATAAATAAACTGGCCTCTCTTATATGAAATATCTGACAGTGTAATGCTGCCAAATTTGTAAGTAATTATCAGATATAATTATCAGTCACAGTTGGTGACATCAGAGTGACATCACAGTGAAAATTAGGCTGCAGAGAGTCCCTCCGCCCCCATTGCCAGGGCACAACCCTCCCTGGGCTGTTCCACTGGCAGGGCTGCAGTGTGCTGTGGGCCAGGCTTGGCACCGATGGACTCCCCGGTTGTTGCCATGGCACCAAGCTTGCGGCGCGACGTGAGGGTCACTTTGACTGTGGACGGGGCGCTCCGCCTCCCTCCATCAGCATTCGGCTGAAGCTTGCGCCTCTCGCCGTGGTGCCTCCTCTCTGGAACAGAGAGTTTCTCCTCGTCGGATCGAGGAGCGGGCGGGAGGGCACGCCGCCGCTGATAAGGAGACCGTCTCCGCTCGCTCCCTGACAGCTGGCGTATCGTTCCTCCCTCCACGCCAAACCTCCCACGACTTCTAGCGGTAAAGTCTGCGATCTCATGCTTTCTGTCAGACTCCCACTCCTGATGCCGGCACATTTACCTCTCCTATAACCTGGCAGCATGCTGGACAGCAGTAGCCCTTTCCGGCACATTTACCTCTCCTATAACCTGGCAGCATGCTGGACAGCAGTAGCCCTTTCTTGAAAACCACCATTAACACGGGGTCCTCCAAATCCTTGCTAATACACGGCAGTCAGTCACAATTACTGTGATGCTTAAAACGTGGCACGAACCGGCAAGCAGGGGTCGGAAGAATTACAACTTTTTAAACTTCAGTCACAGAACAATCCCAAAATCTCACGATGCAGGAACTCATTATGAACTGGAAAAAATCAGTTTTTACCTTCCATTTCTTTTTCTAAGTATAACATTTGCGATAATTAAACTATATACAGTAATTAAATAACTTTTATTTATTCCAAAATAAAGTACATTTTCCCTGTAGTTAAAATAACATTTTAATAATTACAGATGCCTCTAAAAGAAAGCAGCTTTGAGGTTGAGGGATTTCAGGGAACTGAATTGAATCATGTTCCAAGTGAATTCCTCTCCATTACATCCATCCATCCATGATCTAACCCGCTTATTCCTGATCAGGGTCGCAGGGGGTGCTGGAGCCTATCCCAGCATGCATTGGGTGTGAGGCAGGAATACAGCCTGGACAGGCCGCCAATCCATCACAGGGCACACACACCATTCACTCACACACTCATACCTATGGGCAATTTTAGAGTCTCCAATTAGCCTAACCTGCATATCTTTGGACTGTGGGAGGAAACCCACGTGGACACGGGGAGAACATGCAAACTCCGCACAGAAAGGCCCTCGGCCGGGATTCGAACTCGGTACCTTCTTGCTGTGAGGTGACAGTGCTAACCACTGCACCACCGTGCCGCCCTCTCCATTACAATTTTGAGTAAATTCAATAAACACAATTCAAAAAAATTTGAATGAAGAGAAACTGATGCTGGAACTGAAGCAGGAGAATAATTAATTCAAATTGAATTAGCTGACCACAACCCTGCCTCCAAACCAAACAAATCAAGGGGAACACATAGCATTTCCATGGCAAGGATGCCCACGCCACCTACATAGGACTGTACAATTAACCATGGCGCGAGTGTAACAGAATTTCACCGATCCCCCATTAAGGCCCTTTCCCCCTCGCTGAACTAGGGTAGGCCATAATTGGAATCTCTCTCAAGGCAGTAACGATTTACAGTTCATTATTTTTTAAACTGCATAATGCAGTTTTACCCAAGGGGTCCGATTTCTGTAGAAAAAAACATGGTGAAGATAGAGGAGGAAACCGCGTATCTGATTGACTGTACGGACGGCTAATTCTTCTGCAATAACCTGTCAAAAATATATGGACAGCGTCCAGCAGGCCGGGTTCTGAGTCTGGCGGAGGAAGAATAATAATTTGTGATGCGACATTCTTTCGCAGGAGGGATCCATTTGTGGATTCTGTTTTCCGCGGAACGGGGTATGGATTTCCGAAATGCCGCGTTCCCAAGACGGAACGCTGGGAATCCGCTACCCTTTCGCAGTGGCTGAGGCTCCTCGGGCGAATTGAAGGCGTCTATGGGGATGAAAAGTCCCATTCGTTGCTTCAGAGAGATACAGACGCAGAGCAGGCTTTCCGGAAGCCTCCGCAGAGCCGGCCGCTCTCACGGCGCCCCTTAGAGCACATCAGCTTAGCGCATCAGACCATAATGATGTCACACTCATCAGAAAGAGACAGCGGTCCCCCTTTTCTTTGACCTCCCTTTGACCCTCGTCCGTGGCAGGGTGTATAATCGTAGCCAATAGGTCCAGTGGACTCATCTCTGCGGCTTCACTGAATCTATGGAAAATGCAAAGCTACAGCGTTTAGCAGGAATGACGGGAGATATAAAACTCCAATCACTCTAAAGAACTGTGAGAATGCCACTTCTCAGGGTAATGGCAGGCTTGTGGAAAGGCAAGTAAACTTTAAAAAAAAAAGAAGCCTGGTATGAAGTAAAGACGATGTCCACCATCTTAGACTTATTAGTCAATAGTACTTCAGACATGCATTTTGTGTTTACCCAGACACCTTATAAAGGCGCTGCAAATTTAAGAAAAGGTACACAAGTCCCATTGGCCGAATTCTGAATCCAAACACCATGGACCAGCAGGGTGTTCATGCGCCAAAAATTGTAAATTAGTGTACATAGAGAGGGCTGAGCAGAGATAAGCAGGCACACACAACCAGTCCCCCAACAGCCTGCCTGCCACTGTGAGACAGTCAAAGGCAGCAGACAGAGAGAGAGAGCTGCCAAATTATTTTACAGTCACCGGACCCCACCCTGCTGAACCTCTTCCTGTTCCCATGGAAACGGCACCCAGGAGAAAGGGTGACTGTGGACGGTGGAGCTTCTGCAGGAGAAGCTGGTGTGAAGTGGGAGTGAGAGACGTGGGAGGAGGCCAGTGGCACCTGGGCATGGGGGGAGGTGCGGGTGTGTCTGAGGAGGGCAAGGAGGGGAGGGGTTTCCTCTGCAGGGAGGCGGAGCCTGTCTGTGGGCATCAGACCGCCCTTCCCCCCCCCCCCCCCCCCCCAAACCAGCCGGGCGCCTTCTCTTTTTTAGCCCCGAAGAGCCGTCCAATGGCACACAGCTATCCTGCCCCCCCCCCCCCTTCACCCAAAGCCAAGCTGCCCCTGCCCTGTCATGCTGGCCTCACCATCACAGACAACACCGGCAGGCCTAGCCTTGTTAATTAGTCAATTAGTTGCAATCAATTAGCTCAAAGAACGCAGCGTTTGGAAGGAGAATAAAGCTGCCTGAGATCACAGGGCTCAGCTGGGGGATGGACACATCACAGACTGCATCATCACTCTGGAGAGAGGGACCCAATCTGACCCAATGTTTAACTACAAGACTGAAGAGGCCAACGAGCATCACTGCAGAGTGCTGGAGAGAAAGGCAGGCAGAAAGAGAAAGAGAGAGAGGGGGGGAAAGAGAGAGAGAGAGGGGGAGAGAGGAGAGAGAGGGAAAGGGAGAGTGAGGAGATAGAGGAGGAAAGAGAGAGAGAGAGTATGTATTAATATGTATGTATGTGTAATGCTTTGGCAATATTTACGATATGTATTTCATGCCAATAAAGCACATTAAATTGAAATTGAGAGAGAGAGAGGGAGGAGGGAAAGGGAGAGTGAGGAGATAGAGGGGGGAAGAGAGAGAGGAGGGGAGGTGGAGGGCGAAAGGGAGCTTTTTGCTGCGGAAAGCCGGTGGTTCACAGAGGCTGGGCTGTATCAGCTGTATCTGATCCACTGTAGGGAGCCGCCCAGCCCAGCCCAGCACAGCACAGCCCAGCCCAGCCCAGCCCAGCACACAGCAGAACCGCACTGACTCACAGTGTCAGCCCCCCACCTGTCTGAGGCCCCCACCAATCACACCGAGCCACCACAGCTGGGACGCCCGACCCACTCATTCCCATAGGAACTCATTACAGTGCTGTGTCAGCCTACAAACGCACTTCAAATCTATTTTACCGTTCGGGAAGCCACATTTAAATTTAGCAAACAAACGAATATCACAGAATAACAGGTGACGCGGTCTCAGACAGATCTGTAGGAGTGTAAGGTTTTGTCCACAATGCGAAAATACAATGTTAATTTTTGGCTCAGTTCAGCTTCAGGTTTTAAAAAAATATATAATGGCAGAGACTGAATAGATTGCCACACTTACACAATCTCACAGTGAATGTCAAATTAAAGGCCATTCCCCTGCTCATAATCGATATGCAGTGGTTCAGAGTGCTTGTATGTGGTTTCATTATTTAATTCCCTCCTTCGTATTGCGAAATTTCTGCCCTTAATATTTATTTAGCGTACTTCTAGCTAGCAAACACTTATTATCTCTTTTCTCTGTTTACCTGCCAGACCGCCACTGTCACACACACACACACACGCATACACACAGACACACACACGAATGTACATACACTCCTATTTTACTTTTCAGTCACAATCTCATGCTCCATTTCTCCCTCACCTCCTCTCCGTTTCCCCCTCTCCTCTGTCAATCACCCGGCCCTTTCATCAGTGCTGTCTGATTAGACAGACCTCAGCGGCCATGGTGCTGAATGCAGAGTAGTCAGATATACGCCCGAGAGGCCCGGAGAACGCGCACTATTACAGGAGAAACCGGACACCGTTTTCATACTTTTAAATTAAAGTTGATGCCCTGGAGCCCACCGTCAGCCTGAAACCCCAAACTTTACTTTTCGCTGGTTTGTTAAGCCCGGGTTTGTTAGCATTGAGGTTAAAAATGACGACCGCGCAGCAATCGTGAGTTTTTTTACTGGGCGAGTGGCAGTAAGTCGCACGTAGGCCTCTACACGGGGCCACTTGGCCACAGTACTCCACCGCAACAGTTCGATCAAAGCGGGCCGTGTTAGCCGTCAGCTTAAGGGGCGCCTGCTGTTTTCCCGAAACGCCACATAAACAGTAAGTGTGATGTATGTTCCCGCGAGGGCCGCCCCGGGTCTCTTGTAAAGGAAATGAAACCGTGTGGCCCTATCAAAGCCCTCTCCTCCCGTAAGCACTGAGGCGAATCAGATTCGGTGGTGATATGCCGTCCTGTGTCCCGTCAAAATGAGTTTCTGTTCTAACTGCCGAGACCACCTGCTGTCACAAAATGTCTACAGCCGTTACTCCTTTCTCTGAAGGGTTCAGGTTGGTAAAAGACAGGAATACACTTTTCAGATTCTTCACACCGTCCTGGGCAGCCGACAGCTATTATTCTTACAACAGTTCCTGTCGAATTCCCCACCGGCGCTACGTGCTACGTCTCCAGGCAAAAAACAGAGGAACAACCTTGCACTCAGAAAACAAATGTCACATCTTTTGTTTCTTGTTGTTTTTGTTGCTGAAAATGATTGCTTCCAGGTCGCTGTGAAGCTGACCCCCCCCCCCCGCCAGCACAAACCCCCAACTGCCCTGACCTGACCTCTCTGCAGGAACTCAACACAGGGGTTCATTTTCACAACGGCACACCAAAGGCTGGTGAACGATAGCAGGGCTGAGAGAAAGAGAGAGAGAGAGAGCGCTCCTGGTGTCTACGATTCTCGTTAGTGAACACGAGCGCGGAGGCAGGAGGGCGTGACCTTTGACCTTTACCAGTACAGACCGATGGACGGTGCTGCTTTCAGAGAGGCACTTAAGCAATGCTCTGTTCTCCATGTGGAGCGGTGACGCGGATGATTGAAACACAGACGTGGAGACACAGCCCGCTGGCTTCCTCCTGTAGGTTGAGTGTGTGGAGACACAACCCGCTGGCTTCCTCCTGTAGGTTGAGTGTGTGGAGACACAACCCGCTGGCTTCCTCCTGTAGGTTGAGTGTGTGGAGACACAGCCCGCTGGCTTCCTCCTGTAGGTTGAGTGTGTGGAGACACAGCCCGCTGGCTTCCTCCTGTAGGTTGAGTGTGTGGAGACACAGCCCGCTGGCTTCCTCCTGTAGGTTGAGTGTGTGGAGACACAGCCCGCTGGCTTCCTCCTGTAGGTTGAGTGTGTGGAGACACAGCCCGCTGGCTTCCTCCTGTAGGTTGAGTGTGTGGAGACACAGCCCGCTGGCTTCCTCCTGTAGGTTGAGTGTGTGGAGACACAGCCCGCTGGCTTCCTCCTGTAGGTTGAGTGTGTGGAGACACAGCCCGCTGGCTTCCTCCTGTAGGTTGAGTGTGTGGAGACACAGCCCGCTGGCTTCCTCCTGTAGGTTGAGTGTGTGGAGACACAGCCCGCTGGCTTCCTCCTGTAGGTTGAGTGTGTGGAGACACAGCCCGCTGGCTTCCTCCTGTAGGTTGAGTGTGTGGAGACACAGCCCGCTGGCTTCCTCCTGTAGGTTGAGTGTGTGGAGACACAGCCCGCTGGCTTCCTCCTGTAGGTTGAGTGTGTGGAGACACAGCCCGCTGGCTTCCTCCTGTAGGTTGAGTGTGTGTGTAGGCTATATGAATGAAATGGCCATGCACGGTAAACACACGTACAGCATGGGGCTGGACTGAAGGAGAAGCCGTGGTCCAGCACCACAGAGTTGCTTAGCATCACACCAGGGGCCTGATTTACTAAGGCCTGTAGCGGGTGCAAAAACTTTAGCGCACGCAAAACTAATAACACAACCACTGATTGGTGCAAAACAAATACCATGACCAATCATTTGTCCTGTTATTGGTTTTGCATGTGCTAAAAGGTTTCGCACCCGCTAAAGGTCTTAGTAAATCAGGCCCTAGGCGCGCTCGAGTAGCGGCTCCCGGTCGGTAGGTGGCGTAGCGGCCGGGCGGAGTTTTCACTCGATTTAAACCGGGCCCTCCCGGCGGGAAGCTGCCAACTCCGCCCGCTCTGATGCAGCGGCGACAAGCGGCGATGCCACGCCCTTCCCGCTCTCCTCCCCTCATACAGCTGGGAGGGTAACGGGCGTCGCTAAACGAGTGCACCACGCCCATCATCGGCGTTAGAGCTCCGTTCACAGGGACCAGCGGAGACAGACGGACAGAGACACGGACACTTTTTCGCATCTTCGCCGAGCAGCTGATTTATACTGAACTGCCATTGGAAGCCTTAGCAGGCAGATAGCCCTGGTGTGTGTGAGGGTGTGACAGGAAGCCATCTGATTCACTGATTCACACTCCTGCTCTTTATTTATGTGAAACACGCCGAGTGTTAAATAGCAAGCTCTGAAGGATTAGCTGTAACACTGACACCTCTTAATGAACCGAGTGGATGTATAATTACATTAGTTTCGGAAAATCAGACTGAGATGGAGTGAAATGAAGGAAACCCCTGAGATATACAGCACTGGCATATCGGCATAAGGATGGAGATATTTCATTATAGGCTGGCTATTTATTTTTTCTGTGTGTGTGTGTGTGTGTGTGTGCGTGCGTGCGTGCGCGCATGTGTGTGTGTGTGTGTGTGCGTGCGTGCGTGCGTGTGTACGTGAATCGAGCAGAACAAAGAAAGGGTTGAGTGAAGCCTTGGCTGAATCACCGAATGATGTAATGACACAAAGATGCCCATTTGTTTAATCTGGTCCCATGGTTCACACTGATTATATTCCTTCACATTCCACAAGGAATTCAATCTCTGTTCCTTTTGTGGTTCGTGGCCATTTTCAGTGACAAGAGTGAACCGGTCTGTCTTTTATATAGACGAGGCTCGACAACTAAAATAGCCCTGCTCTTTTTTTAAAACACTTGAAACACACTGTGGTACGAAGTTCACTCAGACGGGGAGACAATGCACGTCAGGAACACACAGCGGGATTTTCTTTCTGCATGGTCGGGTCCGGTCGTTTGTAAAGTGATAAGATCCTCCTCAAGACCCCAGAGCATCTGGATTGCGCTCGGACACATCCGACAGCTCTTCTGCACCGCTTTCATAAATTTATCACACTTGGCCAAAGCTAAGTGCACTTAATACTAATGCATTGTAAAGCACTGACACTACGAACATTAATGTCATATTTAAGTACCGTGTCAGATTACCCTGGGTTTATTAAATAGGGGTACACTGCAGTGCCATGACACAGCCATACGGGCTAGTCACAGCAGGAAGGCTGTGTTACAGGTGGTTAGTACCCATGTGTGCGAATGGTTAGTAGCAGTGCATGTGATTGGTGGGTTGGATGGCTCTGTGCTTTGGGAGTGACCGAGAGGGAGATGAGGACGAGGATGAGTCCATTGGGGGGAGAGTGGGGGCGGGGGTGAGTAAGTAAAACACCGACCGCTGAAAAACAAATTCACCAAACTCAGATCAAAAAGCTGCATTTGAAATCCTCCAGCTGGCAACCCACGGCCTGCTGCGCAAATTCCATTTGAAGCGGTTTGCTTTGGGGGGAGGGGGGGGGGCTGGGGGGTGTGTGGCTGTCGCAGCGCCTCACATCAGATGGCTCCGTCCTTCCTCGTGTCCTCTGGGTGTGTCCTATTGCTCCTAGTGCAACAGAGCTTGGAACACAATCAGAAAACTGACTGAGCCTCGCTATCCAATCAAAATGGGAGGATCATGTTGAGTCAATAAAAAAACTAATAATAATCTTTAAAAACAAACCTGATCAACTGCTTTGATATCTGTCTATTTATTATTTATTTATGTTCCTTTCTACATTTTCACATTATATAACAGGCATTAGATCAAATATGCACTGGTGAACACTGGCTCAGACATTCCAAATGAAAATCTCATCCATGGAAGAGACTCCCACAACCTCATAATGGAAGGGGCTGGCTCCCATCGGCAGGATGGGAAATTGAGTCTCAAAAAAAGGTGATGTGAATCACCTCAGTCACCGGCCATATTGCATTAAGGAACAGCAGGTCTAATGCTGGAGTAAGCAATCAACTCTTAGATATGTTGGGAGAAAGAGACTATGCCTTCCAAGGTATTGAGGTCTTACCTCCATTACGTAGGATAGGGTGCAACTACCTTGGCACTACGCAACAACTATGCAATTGAATTTAACCACCCACATATGGTGACATGGGGCTTTGAGTAAAATGCTCAACTCATGCAGTGCCATAGTGTTCTGGAACACTAAGCCTCAACAGTGCAAGAGTGTTCTAGAACACTAGTTTTCCTTCAGTGCCAAGCCAATATGGCTGCCAACATTCAAAATATTGTGATTGATCCTGTCAATGGGCAAACCATTAATAAAACACATTATTTTACCTATTGAACAGAATTATTTGTTTATGAGGAACAGAAGATAGAGATTATAGGTTATAACCATACCCACATGTAATATAGGCTGCAGTTTTAAATATCCACTAATGACACACCTGCTGGTTTAGTGAAAACAGTTTTCCATAAAAATCTGCTCTTGCATCTGTTCAGTATAATGTATGTAAAAATGAACAATAAATATAATCTCTGGTCATTTATATAGAAATGTAATAATGAGCTGTCTGTGTGAGTTACTTTGTATCAAAAGTTTCAACAAAAACACTTAACCTAAGGCAAAACAAATCTGTGGTGTGAGGGACAAATTAAAAAAAGGATCCAACAAAACGATGGCCACAGGGGGAAATAACTGGACAGGAGTGGAAATCAGAGAATTATTAAATATAAGGTGGGAAACGGATATTATAAAACACACTGATGGTACAATCCGTGACTCAAACGTTTACCAGGTAATTGTGGAAGGACTGAAAGCTATCAGGAAATAAGAGCAAATACCAGCTAAAAGGCGGTTAAAGAACGTCAGTGTAAATTGGTCATCGTTTCATTTTTCCTGCAAAAGATGGCTGCAGTTGACATGTCATCCTCGGCACTTTAGAACGTTGACATTTTTGTCAACTTATGTCGCCGGCGGTACTGAATGGGTTAACCATGAAAGAATAAGGCAAACCAAAGAAATAATCTCATCACCGATGTGCTATCTGTATATTCAACCATGTACTGTACGTAAACAAGGACAGCATTTGGATTCTAACCAGGATAACATGTATAATCATAGTATTTTAAACAAGGAGAGGATTAACATGCTAACCAGGATAACATGCAATCATAGTATTTTAATCATAGTATTTTTTATTTTTTTAAAACAAGGTGGTGAGTTAGGAGATATTGCTCCTTGTGTCGCCAATTCAGTAATCCTTAGCCACCGCTGAGTTTAAAGTGCTGTTCGGCCAGTGCCTATGAGTGGCGTTTTATTCACCACAAATGTATTGTGCAATCCTCTCAGGAGACCCACCATCGATAGAAATTTATTTCTTCTGGTACAAAAACCTACAAGTACCTGCGCAACCACGGCGGGCCCCTGTTTAATCGCAATTGATGTTGTTCTCTCCCATGCAGTTTTGAAGGCATTGAATGAATGAATCCGTCCTTTTGACATGACCGAGGCTTGTTGCTCCAAACAAGATGTTCATCATGACATACGTTTGGAACTGATTATATCATATTAAATTAGAGCAGATAAAGCATCGAGACTGAACGCTTCAGAAAGCGTTCTCTACAGCCCCTAAAATGAATAGTGGCATTCATAGTGATGCAGAAGATATTATTCGACAAAGAGGGTAGCAAGTCACAGCTGCGGGCCTGTCCCATTTGTCTCATCGCGGGAGAAACTCGTGTTTTAATAGAATTTAAGAGTTCCTTTATTTGGTTCCTGTGATCCACGCTAACTGTTCTCATTTGTCTCGTTTGAGCCAGTGTCCAGTACCGAAGAATATAGTTCTGATTCATTTGGAGATTGTAATATCAGGCTTTTCTTTGTACTCTGTAGCACTGGGGCAATGATACAATCAGGGGTGATCATTGGGGGGAAATGTGATTATAATGGGTGAGATTTATCTCTCTAACATTGCAATTATTCATTACACGTGCATGACGGTAAGTGCATCGCACCCAGAAACATAAATGGATTTACCATTTTGTCCATGGTAAGTCCAGGTAAATAAAAGATTGCAACTGTTGATTGGTTCATTGCCCTTTGTAGCTGTGTGATGTCATAAAGGGTAGAACATGGAACACAAAGAACACGGAAGACTGACAGCTCCCCAAAGCCTTACAACCATGGAATGGAACCCGAGTAGACTTGCCGAACGCTGCAGTTGAGAGCCCCACACAGTGGCAGTTGTTTTTTGTTTTCCGTTGCCAGGTAACGCAAACCCTTACCTCGTGGAACAGTTTGAGGATTCCCCTTCAGGTGCGTCTGGAGCCGGGCAGCAGAACTGGTGCAGCACGGTCTGGTTCCTGTGAATGGGGAATTATGGGAAATTTATTAATATTCTTACGGTCAACCCACCCTTCACCCAATTCTGTGATTCTGGTTGTCGTCATTTGAAAAGTCATCCTATGCAGATCTTCAGTGTGCCCGGTGTCAATTGAGCGTTTTTTGAGCTGGGAATTGGCTAATTGAGATAAGCCAAAAAGTGCAACAAGATAACTGTTAGAGCTGCATAAAACTCCACTCAGAGACCACCGCAGCCGAGGAGACATTACATTTCGGCTTTTACTCTTCTAAATCCTGGTAAGCAAAATGTCAACCTTCACTCATCGATTTCACTGTTAACTCAAAAGACAGACAGGCCTTCTGACAGGGAATGAAGGGAAATGGTTATTGATGTCCTCATGACTGAAGCCAAACCCCTTTTTCAGCGGGCAGCCACCTAAAAGTCCTGGATTTACATGCGTGGGTAGTCAGATAGGCTACAGTACATTAACCTACGCCGGGACAATTTCAAGGTTAAAGCGGATTAATTGAATCCTCCAAACATCAGAGCAATCTTGCGTAGCGGTTATAAGGCTTGGGAGAAAGGGTATTTCACTTAAGCAGTGCAATAATACCACTTTGTCTTCCCAGGTTTTGACTTGCCTTCAGTCGAGGGTAACGAAAAGAGTACCGCTGTGTTCTGAATGACAAAACAGACGGAGGAAGGAGCCACATCGGTAGCTTCTACATGAGCATGAGCTAGCTTACATTAGCATGAGCTAGCTTACATTAGCATGAGCATCACGACTTCGAGGGAGGAACTGCTTGCCTTTATTTTATTAGCAAAGCATCACATCTGGTTGTTGGCGAGGAACCAAAAAGCAGAGGGGCGCCTGGCGTCATTGCTTTTATCCTTGACGATAGGGCGGCAGTGTAGTAACGGTTAGGGTACTGGGCTTGCGTCCTTAAGGTCGCAGGTTCCATTCCCAGGTAGGACACTGCTGTTGTGGCAAGCCCTGCAAATCTAAGTGGGTAGAGAATGAGGCAACAGCTGCCCAAACTCAGACATTATTACTGGCACCAGCTTCTCATGGCTTTTCAACCCTTACAACAGAGATGGGGAATCTTATCCACAAAGGGCCAGTGCGGGTTTTTGTTTTAGCCCGGCACTAAGACACCTGATTCTACTTATCAAGATCTTGATTGAAGACCATGATTAGTTAATTAGTTGAATCAGGTGTCTTAGTGCCGGGCTAAAACAAAAAACCTGCACCCACACGCCGGCCCTTTTCGGATGAGCTTCCACACCCCTGCCTTACAGCTTACAGAAAGGTGACCTCCACAGGGCCACAGAATGGGACGGCGTTTAGGGAACGCACATCCAGGTATGGGCTGTCCAATCCAGGGGTGCTCCTGTGCACATGCTGGTTTCAATCTAGCTTTCGGAGAAAGAGAACAGCTCGCGTGACGCAGTTTACAGGAAAGAGCTTGTAGGGATAAATCACATTCAGTTTCAGTGCAAGACACTCTGAATACGAGGTACTAATAAGGGTTGAGACTGAGAATTAAAGAACTGTTATAGCGCCTCCGTGTGGTTAGATTAATGTCATGTTGTGGCACTCCTGTGTCAGAATCTGTATACATATGTCTGTGCATCTGTTGTGCACTTTTACTGCCTAAGAGGCTATGGAGCTAATGCTATTACTTGAGCCGTGGTGGAGGTCGTCATGACAACCAAGGCTTTTTCCTCCCTTCCAAAGAGTAAAGCAATGCTTGTTGAGACTGCAAATCACAAACACCTTTCAATTTGGGGCGTGAGAATATTCATGCAATGTAACATTTTCAAAAATTGTTTGGTTTAAATTCCATCAAGTTCACGTCAATAATTTAGACGAATAAGACAAAAAATATCAACTTCCACAAAAATAAAATCAAAATCCACATTATGTCTGAGGCTCAGCATAGTGGCAGATGTGAACGTGGTATGGTATTATGACAAAATCTGCATTTAGAAAAAAAATAAGGCTAATCTGTTCATTTTAAAACAGTTTCATGATAAAAAAAATAAATAAATAGATTTGCCAATGCGACACTTTTTCATGAGCAAATACAACGCTGGTTCTCAACAGCTATTGCCTTTGTGAATAAACTGTTTTGTAGATCCCGAACACTCCGTATTGAGCAGACCCAGCCATATCTCATTCCAGACAGCTAACATCGTCAGCAAAAACCCATCGGCTAGAGCTCACAGGTCCATATACAGACACAGGATATAATACTTTTCCCATTTGTATGTGAGGCTATAATTAATCATCAAAAGATTTCACATTGCAGTTATTATGTGAAACGGCACTGCAGTATCACAGAGAATTAATATACACTGTGGCTCCACAGTTATGCTGTATACCTACTGTATGAGTCCTCCCAGTTATGCTGTATACCTACTGTATGAGTCCTCCCAGTTATGCTGTATACCTACTGTATGTTCCTATCAGTTATGCTGTATACCTACTGTATGTGTCCTCTCAGTTATGCTGTATACCTACTGTATGAGTCCTCCCAGTTATGCTGTATACCTACTGTATGTTCCTATCAGTTATGCTGTATACCTACTGTATGTGTCCTCTCAGTTATGCTGTATACCTACTGTATGTGTCCTCTCAGTTATGCTGTATACCTACTGTATGTGTCCTCTCAGTTATGCTGTATACCTACTGTATGTGTCCTCTCAGTTATGCTGTATACATACTGTATGTGTCCTCTCAGTTATGCTGTATACATACTGTATGTGTCCTCTCAGTTATGCTGTATACATACTGTATGAGTGCGCTCAGTGCTGCTGTATACATACTGTATGAGTGCTCTCAGTGCTGCTGTTTACATACTGTATGAGTGCTCTCAGTGCTGCTGTATACATACTGTATGAGTGCTCTCAGTGCTGCTGTATACATACTGTATGAGTGCTCTCAGTGCTGCTGTATACATACTGTATGAGTGCTCTCAGTGCTGCCGTATACATACTGTATGAGTGCTCTCAGTGCTGCTGTATACATACTGTATGAGTGCTCTCAGTGCTGCTGTATACATACTGTATGAGTGCTCTCAGTGCTGCTGTATACATACTGTATGAGTGCTCTCAGTGCTGCTGTATACATACTGTATGAGTGCTCTCAGTGCTGCTGTATACATACTGTATGAGTGCTCTCAGTTATGCTGTATACATACTGTATGAGTGCTCTCAGTGCTGCTGTATACATACTGTATGAGTGCTCTCAGTGCTGCTGTATACATACTGTATGAGTGCTCTCAGTGCTGCTGTATACATACTGTATGAGTGCTCTCAGTGCTGCTGTATACATACTGTATGAGTGCTCTCAGTGCTTGGGTAGAAGGGGCTTTATTTATCCGTGGGCCCCGCACAGTGCTGTACTGAGGCTTGCTGTGCAGTCATGTGACCTGAAAGTCCTTGAAAGTGGGAATCACGAGTTCCAGCTCCTCGCTCCCATTCCCACATCCTGTCTGTCAGCGGCGAATGCTGTCATGACACTCTGAAGACAGGGCGTCGGTCACGCTGTCAGAACGACGGAATGACGCACTTCAGGCACGCAGTGCAGCGCAGGGCTCGTCTTCTAGTGCTGATGATAAAAGAAGTACCCGTTCTTTAACGCATCCTCATCAGGGATTCACAGGGTATTGGCATTTCATATTCAGAGCATCGGAGAGAAACTGCACCTTTGTGAACATTATGGCACTGAAACCACATGATTTGGAATCAATCAGAGCAGCATTAGTCTTGGGTAGTTTTATGATACTTCGCCGCAAGAAAACAAATTGCATAAATTAATCCAATCTGCTGTTTACCCAGAGACCATCACTGACACTACCTCTTTATCATGTATATGAGAACACGTTGTACTAACAGATTCATTTTAATGGACGCTAAACTAAATTACTTTCACTTTACATAATTTTTAGTCAATGAGCTTCAGTGGGAGGTGCTTCTCATTTACGCTGATGTAACGAAAAAGAGCATCTCCAAACAATGCACTAAATCAGATGGGCTCAAACCCTGCCGTTCCTTCATTAATCATCTTTCTCTTGCCTCTGCTTTTCACTGTAATAACAAGCACAGACAATAAGGGAGGTAGACTTTGTACAAAAGAAAATCTCAAAGGGGATTTACTAAAGCTTTGCGTGTACAAAAATCATGTGGAAAACTGTCACGTGAAAAACCACCCACAAAAAAAATCTTTTTTCTTATTTTCTTACGAGATATTCTTTTACAGCGTAACCATTCCAAACACAAAATCTCAATTAAATATGGCTGTTTGCGGCTGGAGTAATTTACATAATGACCCATGATTTCACACCTGCAAAGTGTGAAATGATAAGGCGTGCAAATACTTTGGCTGCGCACGCAAAATAACACCCCTTATTTGGGATCTTAGTAAATCGACCCCTAAATGCGATTTCTAAATATTTACGCATTTAAACCAGGGGATGGGAATTTCCATTCCTGGATGTTTTATGTGCATCATAGTAGCCTTTTAGGTAACACTTTATAATAATGTCTTGTAATAGATCATTAGTAAGGCATTTGTTAATTATTTACTTACAATGTATAAATCATTATTCCTATATTCACAAACATCTATAAATGTATGAATTAACATGAGTTAAATAAAGATCAGAAACTTGCTGGTCAACTGGGAGAGAACAATGTATCTTATATATCCTCCTGCTTCCAGTGGGTGGGGCTTGGGCTTGGCTCAAGGGCGGGGCCCAGGCTGAGGCTGGTACTAGGCCCCTTAACTCTACTTGCTCTGGGCTCTTATCAGACAGGTCATTTGCATCTGTCACTTCAAATGAATTATTAGAAGAGGAGCATGGTCAGGTGGAGTGATGTGTGTGTGTGTGTGTGTGTGTGTGTGCGTGTGTCTGTAAATCAATCAATCGATCAATCAAAGTTTATTTAAAATGAATTATCACCAACATGGGTCTCAAAACACTTTTAACTCATGTTAATTAATACATTTATAGATGTTTGTGAATGCATAAATGTAATTTATTTATTTAAAAGGGACAGCACATAGTAATCAACGTATCCACAAAAAGCATCAATGGGTACAATGGCAGAATTAGCCCGAGAGCTGTGATACATTTATAGATGTTTGTGAATGTAGGAATAATGATTTATAAACTGTAAGTAAATAATGAACAAATACCTTATTAATGATCTATTATTATACGATCTATGACATGACTACAAAGTGTTACCGCTTTTTATTTTTATGATTTCCCCTGGCTCAGTTGTCAGATTAGCCGTTTGCACCAATGCCAGTTGCCATAGATTACACCACAGTAAAACCATATTGGTCTTCAGCTGCCGTTTGTGAGCTTACCAATAAATACCAATACATTTAGCAAAAATGGTATATGATGCAAGTGACTGTGCTGATAGTACAATTAACGTAGGTTAACCTAGAATCCCGAAACAGATATGTCCCTCCTCGCCCACCCCGATTTAAACTATAACAGTCACATGAATTTAAATAATTTAAATCATACGAAACACGGGCACTTGTGCCAGTGAAACAACGGTGGCTTGTATGTGTTGCCCATTGCTTTTAGCGTTAAACTTCATTGGTCTTATGACCGTAAAGCAGTTATTAATAACAGTTTTTCACGCCGTAAACCCGGCGGTCGCTCGAGCGTCAGCGGAACGCGGCGGTTATGCATCACGCTCTTCATCCTGTGATGGGGAAGCCGTATTTATACTGGAGCCGTGTTTGCGCGACACCTTCCTCCCTGCCAAAAGAAACAGACGAGGCAGAGCCAGAACGCTCCGTCGGGATGACTTCTGTGGTGTCAGGTTTAGCGGTAAAGGCGTCGCGGTGCGAAATCTCCAGTAATAAACATCACAGTTTATTTCAGTGCATTTCGGCGAAGGGAGCGCTTCATCCAGATCTCACAGACGAGCAACTCCAGTCCAAGATGGCCGCTTGTCCTGAATTCCACCCCCTCCCCCCCCACCCCACCAGGACATTTTAATGGTTTACAGAATCAGACATCAGTCAGCCCTCTCCACCCTTCCTAAACGATGGCACAGCTGGCCATGTCCCATGAGGTGTGTGCGTTTCCTCTGAACGAGAAGCCGGCGATAGGCTCTTAATGGCTTTTGAGGCCTTGCTTAACCAGGATTATCAAGGACAGTTGGCGGTGGGGGATGGGGTGGGAGGGCTTAAAACATTATAACCATAAATCAGCTCAGCCGCTGGAGAGAAACTGCTGGGCAGAAATTAAATAAAAACGCCTCCCTGCGCCGAAGAGAAGGAATCGTGTCCTCCTCGTGCGTCCGCCCCCACCCGCCCCCCTCCCCGCCAGAGTTTACTCACCGCACGATTACGAATAAACGATGGCAACAGGGACCGCGGAATGTTCCAGAACCGCCACTGCACTACACTCTCAGCTGCTTCTGCTGATGTTAACGATCACCTCACCTCACAGGCCAGCTTTTATCTTACCTATACTATCTATTATTTTTACCGCTCTCCTCCTCGTTCACAACGGCACCGTGGGTTGGGCCTGTGGTTTGGTGTTTGGTGTTGACATCGGGACCAATTCCAGTGTTATCTAACGGTCCCGGTCAACAGCAGAGCACGAGGAGCCGGGCTAGCCACCCCCCTCACAGGGCCACAGATTTTGCGAAGCAAACCGTCTCTGATCTTCTACGCCAGTCGCGATTGTTCGTCTCTGTGGCTAAGCCTCTCATAAATAAGCTCTTCCGTCCACACGCTGTTTGTTTTGGGACTTGATCCACGCACACGCACACGCAGCCGCACACACGCAGCCGCACACGTCACGGCCTCCGAATGTCTTACTTCAGTCAATATTGTCTCTGTGTTTTTGCAAGCGCTCCCGAGCTGTAGTCTCTCACTTTCATCTTTGTGTACATAACGAGCGGTCCACTCTGGTTCTCTCAGCTTTCCAAGAGACAGTGGGAAGAAAAATTAATTAATGGATTGTTTTTTTGTTTTTTTTTACACCACTTCAGTGGGGGACATGTAATGATGGTGATATTGATTTATTACTATTACATAATTCACCCACAGTGGGATGAGAGGAGCCGGGAGAGACAGAAAAACATTTTTATCTGCTCATTCTGTCCATGTTTGCATGCCTTGAGGGTATAATAAAGGGGATATTGCTTTGCTTTCTGTCTTTCTTTGTCTAGTCCATTTCAAGCCTGGCCCATTCACAACAACGATATAAAAGAAAACCAAAAAAGAAAAGTTCATATAAAAGCTATATTCCGCTATACGCTGTAAACAAATAGCACCAGCGTTGATACCTGGGGGGGTATTTCACAACGCAGGATTACTGAGTTAGCTGGATAACTGCACTGAGTAAAACCCGGAACCCTCCCAAATATGGAACATGGACTGAAGAAAAAAGAGCTGTTCCGGATTTTACTCACTGCAGTTATCCAGTTAACTCAGTGCAGTCATCCAGCTAACTCAGTGCAGTCATCCAGCTAACTCAGTAATCCTGCTCCCCGATTGCATTCTTAGGTACAAATGGATGGACATGCTTTACCCTGACTTCACAGTTCCCGTTTAGGCTTGGAGCCAGTTAAAATAAAGATTATTCCTTCATTTCAGGTGCAGTTCATCCAGGCCCTCTGTGTCTCCCATCTTCATAGAGAAAGGGCATTGAACACAGTGCCTCGCCCTCTTCCCCTCAAATGAAGGCTCGCACTCTTTCAAAGCCTTATTTACATTTTACGCTAAGTGAGGGGAGGTCGGAATGACTATCCTGTAAAATCACGGGCTAAAAGCAGTCACGGTGAACGGTGTGAGCTGGTCATTAAAATCATAACCACCCACAGTCTCCCAGAGATATTTCAATAAGAAAAGGAAAAAGATAAATTGCGGATCAGGGTCAAGGCGGTCACTCAGCCGAGCGATCGATGTAACTAATTTGCTGGAATTGCTACACACAGCAGAGGCGAGGTGACCACGCCACAATTCAAGGTGCGGTCCAATTACAGTTATGCAGCTGACATCACAGAATTGGCTACCGCCATCCATTCTGGACATTAACTCATATTTAATAGCCTATTATTGACAGACAGACGTTCAGATAGGTCTAATATTTAGTCATCTTCTGAGAAACTATACAATCTGTCCTCTTGGTCTTAAACATGGAAGAAAATGGATTCCCTCATCACTCATATCAGGAATCCGTGGTGATGGTTGCATGCCGATACCTGAGGCATTATGCACACACACACACACACACACACACACACCAGCACAGTGTTTCCTGGGGAGGTGAGATGCTGTAATAACCAGGGCAGATTCAGCATGGCTCCCCCCTCCACAGGGATGAGAAAGCTGTTCTCTAACTGTTCTCTAGAAAGCTGTTCTCTAAGCCTCAGATTCCTGGAGCTCAGCCCACGCACCCCCTCCTCCTCACCCCCCACCCACACTCACACTGGGGGCTGAATTAAGCCTCTTCATGAAAGGTTTACGGCTGACGTCAGCGCAGGCACGCGACACTCGCTCACTCGCCGTTACCGCCAACGCCGCTGCAAGAGGGAGGGGGGGTCCCTCTCCTTCCCTGTTTCTTTTTTTTTTTTTCAAGTTATATTTTAGGGCTTTACAGAGTTATTGGACAGCACAGTGTAGACAGTAAGAATTTGAGCGAGAGAGAGGGAGAGACATGCGACAAAGACACAGAGGCACCCCTCCATTTTTTTTAAGTTTATAACCTGAACCAGGATCTGTACCTAACCATAACCTGTCTATCTGTCTGTCTGTCTGTCTGTCTGTTTGCGGGTTTGAATTAAACTCAGTCAATTCCGGATTTGGGGGTGAAGGAGTCACAAATTGAAGGCTAAAGGACGTTCACAGAGAGACTAACTAACCCTAACTTAATCACTGGTGTCCAATCATGTGCCATGGAGGGCCGAGAGTATGCAGGCTTCCAGTCCAACCAATCATTTCCCCTGCTGATTTCACTAATTAGTTCCCTCCACTCTGGTCGAAGGTGTGTTAATTAGTGAAAGCAGCAGGCAAAGTGATTGGTTGGAATGAAAACCACGGGACTCTTCTAGAAGGCTACATCACACAGGGATCTAAAACAGGGTGGAAATACAGCACAGATAGGGGTCCCCACACACCCTGTTTATGTCAACAGTGTGCCACAGCGATCGCTGCTTCCATTTCAATAAAACTTTAAAAAAAACACACTTCTTTGGTGACAGTTACACTCTTTTCTCCAAGGCCACCCACACCAAACGAGCGAACTGATTTACAAACCACTTCTACAAAAATAAAATACAGATTTACAGTCACAGATGTGCCAAGCAATAGCATCGGTGCCATAAAATGGTGTCATGTGCCGTTTTCTAGAATCTAGGAAACGGTCGTCCAAAAATAGTTTTGCAGCACATGAAAGGTATGTGTCAGAGGAGGCCAGGGAGGAGGTGGAAGAGGAGTCTCACTGGGGTGTGGAGGAGGTGCAGGGGTATCCTCTCTTTGGATAATGCCTGTGCATGTGCTCACCAGGCTTGTCTTTATCTCCTCTCATTTGGCTGGAGTGCTCACAATACTCACAGCACAGAGATCCTGGGCCCCGCCCACTCTGCCTTTGGGCCTGCTGATGTAATGCCAGCTGACCAATCGGATGGTGCTCGGGGCTTGAGACTGGGAGGAATGGAGGGTTATCTCCCTCAGGGAAGAGCGGGGGCCATGTTGCACGTCCACCTACTAGCACAGAATCTGGCATGGACAATGCACACACACATGCATACATACAATCACATACACACATGTACAGACACACAAACATGTGCACATACACACAAACATGTACATGCATGCACACATATAAACACACAAACATGCACACGCACACACACACACACACACACATGTACACATACAAACACATACATGCAGACACACACACACCCTATAAGCAGAGGCCTCTCCCACATCCAGCTGTTTCTTCCCATAATCCTATGAGCTGTGAGTAGTGCTTGCATGGGCACTAATGACCAGGCAGGCAGGCAGACAGGCCTATCCCCCAGGCTGCCTAAGCTCTCCTGGCTCAGGGCTCAGCACACACGCAGACACACACACACACGCAGACGGTTCTGGACCAGAAAGGGGTCCTAAATGAATGGACTCGCTGGGGTGCGTTACGACAGGAAAAACAGACGCCACGTCTCCCTTCATTAGCCGCCTCCCTCCAGCAGCACCCGGCGGATGATTTCCACCATTTGTCTCGGTCAGAATTACTTTATGACTTGACATTTCCTGGGAGACGAGGATAGAGCGGAGTAACGATCAGCCGCTCGGGCGTCCGTTTCTGAGGATAATTTTAGATTTAACACCGCGAGGGCCGGACAAACAGCGCTCGTACTTCCCACGTCATTTACAAGGCGCATTATACCAGTCAAATATAAGCCAAAACCTGTTAAAAACCTAATACATCCACGTGAGCTACTGGTCTCCTTCAGGACTTTGTATGAGCATGATAGACTCCAACCAGACCTTTCCGTTCAGCCTACCCCTTCCAGCTCCAGGAAGCTGCTCCTCGCGGCCCCCAGCTCCAATGGGCCCTCGTCACCTTATGGGGGAGCCACCTTCCCCAATCTTTCAGGGGGGGGGGGGGGGCAGATTCACTGGCTGTTTTCTGCGAACATCTCAGAACTCACAGTATGCCTCAGTCTTTCCACTCTCCACTGTAGGTCACACACGGGAAGAGTAGCTGTGAGAAACGCAAATGGACTCTCAGAAGGGTCCCAAAAAGGCCCTAAAAGGCCCCTCTGTGTCCCCATAGAGGAACCGTATCTAGTTCTAGTTTGTTGGGCAAGATGGTTCAATCTGGGAGCTTTCACACTTTTCACACCTATAATAGAGGGTTCCATAAAGAACTAAAAAAGGGTTCCCCTATGGAGATAAGCCAAGGAGCCCTTTCATAACCCTTTTTTTTTAAGAGTGTGGTTCTCAAATGGGTTTTAATGGTAGAGGAGGCTGGGGACTATGGACAGCCCTTGATTTAACGCCTGTGTAATCAGGTGCTGTTTCAAAGAAGAACATGGCAGAAAACCACAATACATACATTCTGTGGAATAAGTCCACCTCAAGAGATAACCCTGCTACGGGTCTCATGGGAGAATAATGGGACTCTCCAGTGAGAGCCTGCAAAATGAAGATGTTTTTTTTGAGTGAGATTTTTGAGTAGCCCCCTCATGAAGGGCTACTGTCCACACAGGACAGAAACAGAGAACTAATCTGGCAAAATAAAAAAAAGATGCCTTTCATGCTAGTCATGTATATCGTCCCTGTGATTTGCTGGAGCTAAACAGACAATCTGAAATTTGGTGAGTGCCTTTTCCCCCTGTGGGACTGTAGGGGTTTTTATTAAATAAGGGAACAAGAAATTGAAGGAAGTGAAGGGTGAAATTTTAAGGGTGAAGATTTCCTTGAACCAGCCTATGTGACCTGATGTTAAACTGCTGGTAAAGACCCTCTGGGAGTGGTGTGGAGGTTATGTTTAGAGCCAGTCTGGGTGCTTGCTGTCAGGAAGGAAAAGATTTTGCTTTTACAAGCCAGGTTCCATTTCTGCATTTCCTTGCCGTCTCTTGTCAAAAAGGAGATTAGAGGTTGCTTCAGACGGTAGAGGCGTTTGGGAATATTTGCTGTGGCCTACAAATTGTGAAGGGCCACATTGCAGTAGTACGTGACACCCTTTACACAACCATATAAAATGTGGCTTTAAATATTGTTAAGTGAGATCTGGCTGAAATTCAATGGAGAGAAATTAAAAAAAACACATACATGCAGCACACACACACACACACACACACACACACACGTACACACACACGCATGCACACACATGCACACACATATAGTTTGGCAAGGAAATTGCTAATCTCCCCAGACTGCAAGTCAAATTAAGGCCAAATTGATTGAATCCAGGCTATATTTTCTTATTTCCATTGATTTGCTTTTGCCATTCAATGCGATCGTGAAAACAGCACACTGTGTTCTCCCATCTGACCTCTCTCTCCGGATTGCTAAATTTCAATTTAATTCTCCGCCTCACAAATATCTCTTTATGTTTGCGCTGTCATTTCTGAGTCAATAAAACGGGCTGCCTGCGATCCCACGCTTTTGCAGTTCTACGTTTCTTTACATCCATTCACAAAAGAAACAAAAAAAAATCTACTCATCCTGCGCCCCAACTCCCCAAGTCTTAATTACACAACCGACATTCAGGAACAGTAAGGAAAGAGAAGAATTCAATGTATTCAAATGGATATTTACTTCATAGGTGTCTTCAGAAACTTCAAAGGCTCCACAGAGAAACACAGGCTGTGAATAAAAAGGCGGGAAACACAGGCTGTGAATAAAAAGGCGGGAAACACAGGCTGTGAATAAAAAGGCGGGAAACACAAGTGTCCCTTTTCTTCACTGCTCAGTCATGAAAACACTCCAGACCAAACGTGGAGCGGATGTAAAAAAAATGTCATTATCTCAGTCTCCCTACGCTAAAATGGCACCTTCAGCTTTTACTGCGAGATATAACATTGCAGGGGTATGCAGGTATGCAGCATATGCAGGTGATATAACATTGCAGGGGTATGCAGGTATGCAGCATATGCAGGTGATCGATGGCTCCTTAGGGCTACATGGAGTCATTCGAGCTCCGAATTACAGCAATCTACCACGGAGTCCTCAAACGTGGAGAGGATGCGACGTTCTCTATGTTGCTTTCTGGATGCCCGCCAAATGCTGTGTCATAACGCAGAAGCTCTGTCTTTTAAATCAGAAAGGCCCTGCACGTCCGACTTTGCACACCAAAACAAGAAGCAGTGTACAGTGACAAAAGCCAATGGGAGAGTAAGCACTCCCTTCCAGATAGCCACAGAACATGGCCCATCTGTTGGGACCATCTGTGGGAGATCCTCACATGGTCTGGGGTTCCTCTGTTTCCAAGGGGACAGGGCCCAGCTGGCCTGGCCTCTTCTTGCAGGTGCCTGCAGTCTCTTATCAGGGTCCTACAGTCAGGGGAACAGGATGGTGCACACGTGGTACCAAGGGCGGCCATCTTTGGTTTAGGAGAGGTCAGGCGCTGGTTTTTGACTTCACCTGAACATGAGCAATGTATGTATACCCAACACACCTGGTGAGGTGATCGAACTGCGTAATCAATTGCCTGTGACCTTGTGGAAACCTGGGCCCAGGGGTCAGGGGTGGCCACCCCACGACTATGCGATTAACACCCAAATGAGGAAAAGGCAGAGCGACCAATGATTCCGTTTTTTTTTTCCTTTGGAGAGCAAAGCCATGTAACTCAGTTCAAATAAGTCAGTGATTGACAAGCTAATAGTAGCTCACAAAAGTAGACCACAATGCTAATTGAGACAGATAGCAGTGTTTCTAATGGATAATCTCCATTAGAAACACTTATGACCTGTACCTGAGACAGGTCATTTCCTGTCTGTGCCAGTCGTGTCCAGCCAGTGAAGTAGCCAGACAGTTTTACAAAGTCAAGTCGTTCCCTTTATTGAGATTTATCTTCATCTCCAGGTTGAGAGACACTCAGATCGAGTGAGATATCCTTGAACCTGATGTTGCCTGATGGTCATTACTTTTTACCAAAGAGGTTTTAAAAAAATAAAAAAAAGACTTCCAGGCAAATTTTACGTGAAGTGATTCTTGAGGGTTGATCGGGTGACATTCTGCTTGGAAGAGTAGACTACCTAAGCAGCTGAATTGAAAACTATCTTTATATGGACCACACGCATATCATAATCAGTAATAGCAGCAAGAAAGATTGTAAGAAAGATCACACTACCAGTGAATATTTGCCAAGTAAAACAATAATAATATTCACATTTTGATTATTACTGTCTTCATCATCTATCTGATGATTAATATAATGGGCAAAACATATTTAGTCCGTTGTCCACACAATAATTACTCACTGATGTCTGGGATTCACTTAAACGTGTGCGTATTTTTATTATATGACTATTTGGACAAAAGCAAAAGCCAAAACACTAGTGCTGATGCAAACAAATAATAAAAAGAACAATATAGACTCAAATAGAACGTGACCCTGCTTTATGACTTTTGAGGTCCTTGCGGTTGTTGGTTCCAAAAATAAATAACACAGACCACCCTAATCCAAGTGTTCAATGAATAACACAGACCACCCTAATCCAAGTGTTCAACAGGGCAATCAATCTGTGATGAGAAATTATTTTTCACCAGACAAGGAGACAAGTTCCCATCAATATCATCCACTTTACATGAGACGTTCTCACTTCTGAATTATTATTGTAACAAAGGCCCCAGGAGCATCCAACAGCAGGTTGCCATGTGTTCACGTCTTCCCTGCTAATAGACCCGTACGCTTAGCAAAACCAGCGTCCCACTCTGCCTCTCATCAGAGGAGCTCAATGCACTAAGCGAGAACTGCGTGGTCGGTGATGATGAAATTTGCTCTCATAAGTCGCCAGGCTTCACTGGGCGTCACCGATGCTGCTACGGTTATGGTAACGTACTCTCTCTGCTCCCCCCCCCCCGCTGAAGATGGTCACGTGATCAGGATCCAAGAGCAGATGGAGTGGGCGGAGTCGACGCCCTGGACTGCCCCCCTGGGGACTCTGTGTCACGCACAGCACAGTATAGCTCTGCCAATGCATTCAATCCCTGTCCGCAGCACAGAGCATTGTGGGTAATTTATAGCCGCATTCTCCGCTTATAATGCTGCACCTTCAACACATCCACTGTCATGTGAAGGACTAGCAGCGAAATCCCATGTAGCACAAAAGCCATTGTGACATCACTCCGGGTAAAGGTCACTGCCTGAGCTGAGGTCATCAGTTCACCGCATCATTCTTCAGCTCCCTGTAAACCAGTACTGCACCGAATGAGACGCACACCAGTAAGCAGAGTAAACCAGTACTGCACCGAATGAGACGCACACCAGTAAGCAGAGTAAACCAGTACTGCACCGAATGAGACGCACACCAGTAAGCAGAGTAAACCAGTACTGCACCGAATGAGACGCACACCAGTAAGCAGAGTAAACCAGTACTGCACCGAATGAGACGCACACCAGTAAGCGCTGTAAACCAGTACTGCACCGAATGAGACGCACACCAGTAAGCACTGTAAACCAGTACTGCACCGAATGAGACGCACACCAGTAAGCACTGTAAACCAGTACTGCACTGAATGAGACGCACACCAGTAAGCACTGTAAACCAGCACTGCACCGAATGAGACGTACACCAGTAAGCACAGTAAACCAGTACTGCACCGAATGAGACGCACACCAGTAAGCAGAGTAAACCAGTACTGCACCGAATGAGACACACACCAGTAAGCACAGTAAACCAGTACTGCACCGAATGAGACGCACACCAGTAAGCACAGTAAACCAGTACTGCACCGAATGAGACGCACACCAGTAAGCACTGTAAACCAGTACTGCCCCGAATGAGACGCACACCAGTAAGCAGAGTAAACCAGTACTGCACCGAATGAGACACACACCAGTAAGCACAGTAAACCAGTGAGACGCACACCAGTAAGCACAGTAGTAGGTGGATCGAGTAAATCTGTAGGGTTTAAAACATCTCAGTATCTCTTCAGCTGTCAAGCGCGAGGGAGAGCTGAGTCAGTTATATGGTTATAGGATCGGGCCTCTCAAGTGTTTCGGCAATTCGGCGGTTGTTGCAATCCGTACAGTAACTGCTGTTACTGCCGTCGATGTGGGGGCGATCACCACATCGCACCGGAGCCACGTGACGCGCTGCTAGCCCGCAGTCTCTCTCCAGCTGGCACCGGTAACCAGGGATTCCGCTTCCTCTCTGCGAAGTGCAAACCCTGCAATAATCTGCTGATCGATAGCAGCCGTGGTTCCGCCCACACCAACACTTTTATTCAGCCGTTAAGCTCTTACTACAGGGCGCCCTGAGAACCCAGCAACAATTCAACGTCCATATGAATCAATAAATTATCCGTTGAATGCATACGAGCATTTCAATGATCATGTTTCCCTCGCGCTTGTGAGCGTGAAAAGGCATCCCATCGGGCACACTGCTCTGCTCCCTCGACTCCATTAATGCCTTTCGCCATTTGATTCCCTACAGCACAAAGCAGCACCCACCACCCACTAGCACACTTTAGGTTTTAAAAACAATCGGGGAGACGATCGAAAAACTGAGAACAACAAATCCTCAAAGAACTTTGTCACCCCAGAGACATGTAAGCTTCCCTGAAAGAGAAATACAGATGAGAAGGGGGGGGTTTAACTGAAACCAGCAAGCGCCAAAAGAAAATCTAACACATCCACACGAATCCCGACACACTGCGTGAAAGAGACACGCCGGACTGCGTTTGAAGCGAAGCGGGCGGTATCCGCAGAGACCAATCAGGGGTCCCGCTGGGGCCCCGGTAATGATCTCTCTGTGGAATACAGCCCTTTGGCGCTGGGACCAGTGCACTCCCCCCACCCCCCTTCCCCTCCCCCAAAGACGCTAAGCCACAACTGAAGTCAGTAGCCAGATAACGAGCTGCACTTCCACACTTCATGATGTCAATCAACGCTGACATTGCGGTGGCATAAAACCCGCCGTGCAGCGGCAGATTAAAAAGGCCTCCGTTCAACGATACTGCAGTGCGCTTGTCTACCCCTCCACTTTAAAATGAAGAATTCCACTCTCCTGTATTTGTACAGACATCAGAGGCTAGCCAGGTCCAGAGGTTTGGAAAGATGGTGCAGAAAATATAAACAGTTGCTTTGCACTCAAACTCAAAGTTTAAGAACAGAAGGCATCGTCGTGACTGTAGATTGAACACGGACCCATGATGGGGCACTGAGAACATCTGGATCCAATACTAAATGGAGAAAAAGGCATCTATGGAAGTAAAAAAAAATATATACAACTTATGATGGTCATTAATACATCTCTGCTTCTTACTTCCCTTGTCTATGGCTATCACATTACCCATGGTGTCAATGGGAATTTTATTCGGTGGTTCGCCAGGAGATCTCGGGAGCCTAAAATTAGACACATTAAATACCTGTTTAGGACAAGTACTGCTTAAAATGACAATATGTGCCAAGCCCTCAAGAATAACAAAGGTTACAAGCTCTGGTTCAGCATGGGACTCAAACACATGGTTCAATTTATCATTGGTTTCACCGAGTTTTATTCAGAATTTCAAAAATGGTGCATGACACATTGAGATGTTAAAATTCCCATTTTGCAAAAATAAATGGTTTATCAATGGATCTGCTATATAAGCAATTTCATTTTACAAAATGAAAATATTAACATTCCTTTTTGTTTTCAAAACCTGTTTATTCACTCAATCCTTCAAATTTACACCGTTCAAAGGGTATTTGTATTTTCCAGATTAATCAGTAATTATAAATCAGCACATTTTGATTGTGAATATCTATATTAATTACATGATGATGCACAGCCCACGAAGTCACTGTGTAGCTCATCTTAAAAATACGCAATAGGCTGCACCTGCGCTAATTTTCGGTCATGTGTGCAATTGAGTTCGACATACTCGAAAAACGGCATTTGTACTGGCAGTAACAACGATAAATGCTTTTTTCCACGTTAAGCAATTTTATGCATTAAACAGTCAACACCAGGTCACTGCAACCGAGACCGCAAGTCGACACCTTCTTTCGAGTGTGTGATAAGCCAATGCAGTTAAAATTACACAAACAGTACAAACATATACCGCACATTAAATGCACTTCCCATTACCGTTATCATAATAATATTATAATCACGAACATTAATGAATGTGTCATCTCCTCTCAAATGAGTAGGTATTGCATTAGTTTCGTTACGTAAATCATCAGCTGCATCGCCAAACAAATTAGGCTACTTTTCTAAGATTAGTCGAATGGGAAATAATTATATGTGAATTGTAATCAAATAAATGAACTCTTTAAAAATCATTCCTGAGTGAATGCATTAACTTACTCTGCTTTCCTAGCGAGTCCAACCGATCTGCAGAGTGTTGTGGGTGTCTGGGGAACCAGAGACTTGCAGCACGGTATTTTTTTGTCCTCCTCAGCGGACTCCGGGCTGGAATGCCCCGGTTGTGGAGACGGAGGAGAAGTGGGCACCAGCTGCAGCTGATGACTGGCTGGTTGAGGCGGATGCGGCGGCTGTGTCGGCAGGCAATGAAGCTGGTGGGGAGGGTGACCGGGAAGGGTCCCGGTTTTATTCGCCGGATGCTGATGCAAAAGGACCGGTGGCTGCGGGCTCGCGCTCCGCTGGGATGGGTGATGATGATGGTGGTGGTAGTGATGCGTCGCGTGGGGATCCTTCAGCTGCCGGTTCTCCCCGATCAGCTCTTCCACCTTCCTCTCGAGCTCGTCTATTCGTTGCCTCTGCGTCTGGATCAGACTCTGTTGGTTCTGCACGATGGTGGTGAGTTCTTTCAGGTAGAGGACAGCTTTCATAGGGTTATCCAACAGGCTCTCCATACCTGTTATTCTGCGGTTTTTATTTCACACGTGTGTCGCAATGAGTAGCCTAAATATAGGTTTTTTTCTCGATTTCTCTGCGCCCAATTGTAGACTGAAGATGCTATTCGCTGAGGCGCTGGGTTACCCTGTCCCTCTCCTGTTGCGTATACTCTGAAGATGCTAGAAATGGTACTGATGCAAGCTTAGAAATCCACAGATTGGAGGAGGGGCTAGAGTAGGATGACGTACACACGCATACCAGTGAAGCGTCTTCTTGGCAATAAAAAAAGTTAACTCCTTCCAATCTATTTCAGTAGGCTAAATATTACAATGTTAAATGTACAGAAATAGCTTATGTTAATTTCTCAATATGTGCGCGGGTTACAGTTTACAGACCTACATGATAATACCAAAACAGAAAGGAAAAAAGTAATAGCCTACTTCGGAGAAACAATCTTTTTCGCTCATGCACTTGCGACTGCATCACTGGTAAATCACAACACATAAAATTCACAGCAGAGAATTCTCATTACGGAACACCCAACGCACGGTAAGGCACGTGTGTTTCCACGGGCCTGTGGAAATCGGTGTGTTTGAAAATCCCCTTGAGACGGGAGTAGGGAGGCGGAATGGAAGCACATTAATCTCTCAGAGCGGAAAAAAAACAGCGACATTGTGCCATGAATTCAAGTAACAGCAGAGCTGGTATTATCTCTCTCCCACAAAAGTATTCAAAAAGCACCCAAAAATCCCGCTGCTTGGGAATTCACTGGTTGTCACAGAATTGACATCAATTTTCACTTGGCTACTGAGTAAAGTAAGCCAAAGGAAGCACTTTACTCCTGATATGTATGCATGACTGTACTGTATGTTATATCAAGTCAAATAATTGTTAGGCCTACTGATAATTTCCAGTAAAACTATAGTTTGTATTCAGCTTCTGAAATTACTTAAATCATAAGTGTTTTATATTTAGAAGTTTTAAAAAATTCCTTCATCGAAATTAGTTCAGCTGGTGGCATTAAATCAATTGACAAGAAAGGAGTTGTATTTTTTTTGAACCTGGAGATGAAACATGGAAAAGCTTTCCATAGATATTCAACCTGTCGAGCCTTTTCTTGTAGCTTTTTGAAGCGTGGTTTTGAGATACAGTTTATTCTCTTACAAAACTCTAGTCGCTGTAATTTGCCCTTTGACAAAACTCACAAATTTTTTTTTGACTAACTTTTCAAGTGCTTGCGTTTTTAGTGTAAATATCCGGACAGCGTACACACAGAGAAGATAAAAATGAACAAGTTGGGCAGTAGCACTTTCTAACTCAGTAAATAAAGGAGTCATTTGTCAGTCACAGACTGCTATCTTTTTTTCCATCGCTTCGCATTGGCGACCCTGACAGCGCAATCTACAGAGGACCGCACCAACAAACGATGCCTGTTATCTCTATCATAATTACATGCAAATCATAATTACACACTTGCATTTTGCTTGCAGTGTGACGGACTCAAGCACTTTTACCTCAGCAGAGTCAGGCCAGAGCCACTCAAGTAGGACCTTCTACTGTATCCATCACTCTGTCCAATACACTTCATAGAAAACCGCCATTTCCACCCGACTGAAATACCCCTTTAGATTTCACTGAGGCCTATGTTATTCTGTTCACGCACAGGGGAACTGTATCGTTCATCACAGTGACCAACACAACCAGGGAACCGCAGCCATTGTCGTAAAGAAGGACGGCTGTAAAAACTGGCCTAACTTTCATTAACTTTGACACGCGAACATAGCTTTTAATAATAATACATTTTATTTGGGGACGCCTTTCATGACACCCAAGGACACCTTACAGGGCATAAAACAAGACAGTCAAATTTTACATTACATTTAGCAGACACTCTTATCCAAGGGTGACTTTCACAGCTTTTATTATTATTTTATTTTTTTACATAGTATCGATTTATAAAGCTGGATATATACTGAAGCAATGCAGGTTAAGTACCTTAATGCTCAAGGTTGATGGGATTTAGATGAGATGGCCAGTTCCTTACCAGTTATACTATACTGCCGCAAAAACAACCTGAGCTGGTGAGAAGGTAGGCGCAAGTGCAGCTGGCTTGTGATTGGTCACTCGCTGGCAGCGGGACAGCTGTTTGAGCACTCTACCCTTTCACCCCTCTCTGTCGACCTCTCCTCCCAACCGCCATACAGGGCGATCGGCCGCATAATCTCACTTTCATATTCTTATTAGTGCACACAGCCAATTTAACAGCCCAACTGCTTTCTTAGTATGATGTAATTGAGCGGGCGTCATTAAAAATGAACAGGAAGAGGTTTGACTCCCATGCCTTAAGTGCTGAGCACTGTTCCTGCACACTGCCATCACAGCTGAATACTGTACGCTTGGCCAGGCTGGCCTAATGACTCCCTCCTGCATCCAATCCACTTCTGCACCACTGACAATAAAAATGGGACTGAAAGCGGATTATGGCGGCGTGCCTCGGAAATTAGGTACACTTGAAAAGAGAACACCTGTCTATCATTTCAAGAGCGCTGGACAAAAACTATAAAATTAACGGACAAATATGCAAATGTGATGAAAACAAATAGCCAAATGATGGTGATAAATGATTAAAATTTATATTTAAATTCAAAACATAAATGGGAATACTGAACGTTTTTCATGTCCCCAACCAATTAAATGCAGAGACATAACATTATAAATTCTCCCGTGTCAACTTTGAAATAATTTGTATTCCCATTTTGAAAAATGTGAAACACTTGGTATTTTATTTCAAGAGGATGAGTATTTTTTATGTACCAGTTGGAATAAATATATCAAAGTGACACCCCATACACCCACAGTTCTGAAATATGGGGTTGTCAGGGGTGAATGTCCTGAAATCGCATAATTCTGCAACATTGTGGGCCTTTTTCTTTTTTTCTGGGGAAGTTTGTCCCCTTTTAACTTTGTAATACAAAGTCAATCGAGTGTGCACATAAAATATTATCACAAGTGACAGAAATACACAGAGATACACTTTGCACTGTACAGGAATGAGAACGCTGAGAAGTTTACTGGCGGCTTTATTATTTGGCATCAAGCGACAAGATCAACCAATGGCGTTGGTTTTGATTTTCACATCATTTCTGCACAGAAGGACATGAGTCACTGTTATCAATTTTTATCACCGGATAACATCTGGTCATGCGCGTTTGGAGAGGCACCAAAATATATACAGTATGTATATGTAAAATCTGAACAATTTTACAATTAAAGTTTCCACTGGTATAAGTAGACTACACAATGAATTGAAATTGTCTCATGCTGCAGTTAGTTAAGGTCTTGTGTATGAGAAGAAGGCATTTGAAAAATTAGTTATGAAAACCAATGGATCTGCAGTTTGCTCACACAAGATGAGAAGATGCTTTAAATCCAGACGTGCATTCCTTGAATAACTAATAAAAAAAAGTTACAATGTGCTTTAAATTTCTAGGAAAAGATAAAGAAAGGTCAAACTCTGTCAGCTAGGACTAAATAAGTCTTACACTTCTTTGAGTAAAGTTATTAAAAGTCATTCTTAAAAAATATTCTATGGGCTACTGGATGGCTCATTCGGTTAAGGCACCATGCTGTGGAGCATGCATGAGCCTTCACGGCCTTGGATCGAATCTGAAAGGATGCTCGTAAGACTGCATACCAAAGCCGCATATGAAAGGTCCCTTCTCCGACACTGCTCCGTGCAAGCTTAGCTGCGGTCTGCGACGTGAAAAGAGGTAGCTGTTGACACCACACGTTTCGGAGGAGAAACGTGGCTGCCCCAGCTATCCCAACTTGGCAGAGTGATTCACGCATTGGACACGGCTGCATTTGCAGATAGATGGACATTCCATATTGGGGTGGGAATTGGAAATATACAGCCCTGGGTTAAAGGGTAAAGGGAACTGGTACACCTGTAACAGGGCCAGTGCTTATCTGGATTTGTCCAATGACAAAGAGTATGTAAAGGACATAGTTTACAGTAAATTATATTAAAGTTGGTGAAACTCACCATGACAACCCATGAGTGGGATACAGTGTTGAGTGAGGATGCACGTCTCCATGTAATGTGTCACATTCATTATAATTGCTTCATAATTGCTTCATGTTTTTGACCATTTTAGTGCTATTTAACATGGCCAGTTATCTTGAAACACTAGACATATGCAGAGGGGGTAGGCTTCTTAGAAAATTAGTTCATAAAACACATTCTTTTCGGACTGAGTTGAAAAAGGGCATCATAAATATCAACTGACCTTGAAACTCTTTAAAACATTATCACACAGAGGCAACAAAAGGCTGCCTTGTCTCTCACTCTATATTCCAGCCAACACCTGCTCGTAAATTGGAAAATAGCTGAAAAGGTTCGGTGTGCTGTCCAGTAAAATGCCAGGGTGATAAAATAAGTCAGAAATGTTTCTGATGTGAGGCCTCAGGGTTACATAAACCCAAGGAAGAGTCTTAAACATCGTTTTGACCATAGTCCTCCTTAGTGACTGTGGAGGTCAGGAGGCTGATGTCACATCCTGTACCTGATGTCACATCCTGTATCAAACCCCGTATGGCAATGCTGTCACTCTCATGACTTACTGAGCTGGATGACAATGACCTTCGCCAATAACCCCATTGAAAAGATGCCCAGACAGCCTATGACATCATCTATAGCCCTGTCACACCTTTTCTTACAAGAGTGTGAACAGGATTGGTGGATTCTACGTGTGGTGATGATCATACAGGCTGCCACAGTGTCAAGGGGGTCGTACAGAGAACAAAAAAAAAGGAACCTTATTTCAAAGTCACTTTAATAAGATGTTTGGCTATGGACATGTGAGCAGTTCTACCTGTGCGCTGTGCAGCATAGAGTCTTAACGTGTTTGGATTTCTGCAGGAATACTGCACCATTGGTCCATGGGAAATACACCTCACGCTCAGTTGATGAAAGTGGGTATCCAGCGGATTGTGTAGCGGTATGTTGATGGAAGTGGGTATCCAGCGGATTGTGTAGTGGTATGTTGATGGAAGTGGGTATCCAGCGGATTGTGTAGCGGATTGTGTAGTGGTATGTTGTAATTATGGCTGTATGCATGGCCATTTTAGGATGATTTTCGATCCGCCAAAACGCAACATTGATTTGAAAGTCGTACCGTCCTGTTAGCCTCCAGCAGAATAACTGGACCAACACAGATTGAGCGCAATGCAGTAACGTCCATTTTAATTTGTACACTTAATTTGCATTTGAGCAAAGCAAATAACCTCAAGTAATCAAGTCTGCTTAGTCAGTCTGTCAGAAGTTGGGGCTTAATAAGGCAGTGCAACAATCAATTTTAATATGGGTACCAGGTCTACCCAAAATGACCCTCGGCAAACCTCCAAATCCAATAACATTGCTCCCCCAAATTACTGTTTGTTGTTTAGTAAAAAAGTGCAGTGTTTTAAAGCATATAGTCATTTATAAGGATTTTCCTTTTTTTCTGAGGTGGTGCAGGCTAATTTTATTCTAGAAGTTTGAGTTATTCCGGAAGCCTTTAGCTATTTAAAAAAAAATACTTTCACTACATAATTTAGCATGTAGCATTTTCACACTCAAAGGATAAGCTAATCTTGAACTTATACCATATTATTGATATCTTTCTATAAAATCTGTGCCAACTGGATCACAGGTTATTGTGACACCACAAGCACAGGTTTTGGCAGTTACCACCATCCCAATGCGATTAATGTGTTTGTGTGTTTATCTTTCTGATGATTCAACAGTGCTGAGAGTCCAGGACTAGTCTATAAATCTCATCTGCAACAGCCCAAATGCTTTCATTAAGTATTTAATATTCTTTTTTTTTTTATGTGCTTGAAATACGGTTTTTAATATCCAGTAAGTGTGATGTTCAACACATGCCAGGTTTCAAAAAGGGAATCTCTGTTGGGGAAAAAACTCATCCGTTTGGAACGATCCCTTTATGGAAATGGCCAGTCCTCGCACTGGGAGATTTTCCCAATGAGTAACCGGCAATGAGCCTGGTGTCACATCATTAGCGGCCCCCAGGGAATGCCCCCCCCCCCCCCCCCCCCCCCCCCCCCACACAGCCCCACACCCCCGTCCGTGCATTCAGCCGTCCGTATGTTTACAGTGCTGTCGCGATACAGAGGTAGTTGTCAACCCCACCCATTTTTGTATACCATAGTGGTTTAGTAATGAATAACAGTCTGGTTTAGTCGGCCTGCATCATTTGCCTGGAGAAAGAGCACTTGGGCAGTCCTCGCTGTCAACTAATGATCTGTGAATGAGAATGGGGGGGGGGGGGGGGGTCAGGCTAAGTGCATCTCTGCTGTTTTTGACCCCCAACCCCCCCCCCCCCCACCACCCCCACTCCTTGTTTCATTTTGCTTCGGAAACAAGATAATTCACACAAAGGCTTCAGTAAAAAGGCTTTTCCGCAAACATGGTGCGCAAATAAAGAAGGCCACGGGTTCCCCGTTACCATGGACCCGTCCAGGATGGGGATACTGGGAATGAACGGCAGCCTCCCCACACCCACCCAAATTGGCAGCTAACAGCGCCTAACAGCGTCTAACAGCATTTCCCTTAGCTCTTCCTACAAACCACATTATAAGCTTTCGAAAAAAATAATGTGAAAGACTTTCCAAGTGAAATATTAAGCGGTACATTAATCATTTGCATTACCAAACTACCAACCACTTGCTTCCACCGTTCGTCCAAGAATAGCACATCTATTTCACCGGAAGCACAGACTACTGCAGGTAGTATAGGCCCTTTTTACAGGGACAGCGGTCTTCAGTCTTCCGTACATATTCATAACCTATACAATCCATTAAAGTAAAAGTCCTACCATGTGTTTCTTCCACCCATAGACTCAGCCAGCTGATTTCACTAATTCATTCTACCTCCTCATGAAGAATTATGTTAATTAGCAAATCCAGGTGATTGGAGCATAATACTGGGGAGGATTTTTACTGGATTTCCACCTCTGGTCACCAGATATATCTGTTTAGGGGGGCTAAGCCTCTACTAGGGGGGTCTGGGGGCATGCACCCCCAGGAGAAATTTTCAAAAAAACAAGCCACAAAATGGTTGTTCCCCATGAGTTTTGAGAGTACCAATACACCTAAAATCAATAAATTATTTAGTTATTGCAAATAATATTTATTTAAATTGCTTAGATATATAGCAATAGGATTGGGCTGATGTACGATACCATCGCCTATCAACTCAAATTTATCCACATCGGCAATGGTTGACACATCGTGATTTTATGTGATTCTTCAGTCATGCATACATATTCATAACCTATACAATCCATTAATCTATAACTACACTGATTGCCACAGAGCTCATCCGTCATTGTGAATTTTGTCTGTCATGGAGGAGGGCCTGTGATCTACAAGAGAAATCTTTGCTGTTTGCTTTGTTATATTACAGTTGTTTTTTACTCATTTGATTATTTATTATTTTATGGACGCACTTGGCAGCTAGTATAATCACTAGTGCATCTCAAAAAGAGTCTGTTGAGCCCGGTAGAGCATTGGTGTTTAAATGCTATAAAATGATAGGAAGCACAAAATACCAACATCGGCACAAACACTGCTGTCCCTCCACCCATTAATCTTCCTCTACCGAAAACTGATTCACTGGATTTTTTGAATACTGTTCCGAGTCTGTGAAGGCATTTTTGCACACCACATAGGCCTCCCTAGAGGAACACATGCGATTAAAGTAACACAGTGATTGGTAATTCACAATATGGCAATAAAGGATTCTCTGTAATTTGGATTTTTATTTAGTGGAAAAGCTGTCGGCTGTCAGCTTGCTTTTGATTAAGCGCTAATTCCATTCTGTGGAAATTCAAATCACTACAACACCCTGTTCAAAGGCAGCCAGGAAGACACAGGGTCTAATTGATTTCTGCACTGTTTTTCTTTTAATTTATATGGCATTGGCATAATAACTCCATCTCTCTCATATGCCTCCTTTAAATTTATGGCCCTGAATATGCAAGTCACAATACCACAGGGGTCACGACCTTTCACTAGCCAATGGATTCCAAGCACATTTGGCACTGGATTTTAATAGAGTAGAGTAACTTTACTGAGAAAAATTAAAATGTTATATTTAAGGGGGAAAGGAGCCAATGAGTCATATCTGGGTAAGGCGTCACTTTAAACTCAGAGGAAGCTGTCATCAGTGCTGGATCAGTGCTCATCGTCAAGGCGACCACTGTGTCCTGGCCAATAGCAATTACACTGTGTAAATCAATGATCTGGGGTAAAAAGGTGACATGCTCAATTGTAACTCTACCCAGGAACAACAAGAAAGGGTGCATATATTTACACACGCACGCACACACGCACATGTGCGCAAATGCAGACACATGCACATATTTGCACATGCGCACGCGCGCACCACACGCGCACTCGCGTGCACACGCACAATCTTTGTCATACACAAACACACAATCTTTCATTGTGTCATTTGTCATAAAGTTGCTTTAGCAACATGTGATATTGTAGTTGATACTGAATGTTCAAATTTGTCAGGGAAAAGATAATTGTACGCTCAAAAATTATATTTATTCCACAAAATCCAGAACAGAAATTTTGAAAGGTCCATCAAATTTCAGTTTAAAAGCTCCTGGGTTAAATTCCTTTTTCATGTAGCATTAGACACCCAAAATTCTTCCACAGACATTCCTTCACTATCAAATCTTAAATTTAGGAACTCAAGTGTCTCACACAATGCTGAAAGTTTGATATAGAGCTACCTCAGATACCAATGACATCATCAGCTACAATGTGGTTAAAGGGGCCTTTCTCCAATACAGGCGTTGTGACTAGATAAGGTCCAGCGGTCGACCTTCAATGTTTCAGAATTAGACAAGGTACAGACCTTCCTAATAAACCAGGATAAACTACTAACTGACACATCACTCCAAGTAGCAGGATCCCCAGAGCAGATCACTCCCCAGAGCAGATCACTCCAAGTAGCAGGATCCCCAGAGCAGATCACTCCAAGTAGCAGGATCCCCAGAGCAGATCACTCCAAGTAGCAGGATCCCCAGAGCGGATCACTCCAAGTAGCAGGATCCCCAGAGCGGATCACTCCAAGTAGCAGGATCCCCAGAGCAGATCACTCCAAGTAGCAGGATCCCCAGAGCAGATCACCTCCAAGTAGCAGGATCCCCAGAGCGGATCACTCCCCAGAGCAGATCACTCCAAGTAGCAGGATCCCCAGAGCGGATCACTCCAAGTAGCAGGATCCCCAGAGCGGATCACTCCAAGTAGCAGGATCCCCAGAGCGGATCACTCCAAGTAGCAGGATCCCCAGAGCAGATCACTCCAAGTAGCAGGATCCCCAGAGCAGATCACTCCAAGTAGCAGGATCCCCAGAGCGGATCACTCCAAGTAGCAGGATCCCCAGAGCAGATCACTCCAAGTAGCAGGATCCCCAGAGCGGATCACTCCAAGTAGCAGGATCCCCAGAGCAGATCACTCCAAGTAGCAGGATCCCCAGAGCGGATCCACTCCAAGTAGCAGGATCCCCAGAGCAGATCACTCCAAGTAGCAGGATCCCCAGAGCAGATCACTCCAAGTAGCAGGATCCCCAGAGCAGATCACTCCAAGTAACAGGATCCCCAGAGCATTAGCACCATGCTCTGCCTAACGGTGAAATGGCAGACTAGTGTTTCCGCATCCAATAGCATTATTTTGAGGCAAATAAATTAACCAAAAATGGCTACGCATGAAAAACAAGCAATTTCAAGAGAGATTCAGCAAACAAGAGGAGCTTTTCTTCAGAACAGACTCTCCATATAAATAAAAATAAAATAAAAAATAAAAGTTATTCTATTTTATTCATACTGTCTACACCCCCAAACACAATTTGAGTTAGACCCCGTGCCGTTTTAAGTCATCTCAGAGTTTCTAATAAAATGCAGGCTCACTGACAGGTCGATGTGTTTTCTTAGTCTGAAATTATGTAATTACTCCATCTGATGGAAATGAATAATACATTATAAAACCGATGAAACGTTCCAAATGCTCACACCGGTAAATCCCATAGGCCTATTGTTCAATTATTGGTGCAAGATGGATGTGCTTATCCTGTGATTATGAAGCTGATCAGTCAGGGGAGCTAATTTACATACATAAAGACAGCTTTGACCCTTATTTGTGTTTTCTCTCTTGTTTATGAAATGAAAATACTTTTTTTTTCAGGGCGAGTTTTTGCGACAGTGACATGAAATTGTAATAAAGCACTTTGCAGTACTTTTTAACTTATTAGCATACGTTCTTAGACAGGACAGCAGACCTTGAACCTTGAGGGTACAAGAATTTATTGCGCATTGCACTCAAAGAAGGTGCTATACGCAGTTAATGATAATCATTAACTGTAAATTGAATTACCAATAAGAACAAAGTTGTTAATTATATCAGAATGTACTGGTATGTACACAAATTATATGTCACTCAGAGCTGATACGATACTGTAAAACAAATGTAGCCTATTGGAAAACACTGCAAGAAAAAGAGAGTGAACCCATGCATTAATTAATGGCTTAGTGCTAACGTGCTACATGCGTAGCATCCCCAACATTAAACCACACTGCCAGCTGGTGAGCCCAATCCACCCTTCAACGCAAAATGCAAATGTGCATTCAGCAAACAAATACACAACAGAGAGCGACACCGTAATTAAACAGTGATGCAGTACAATAATATCAAAGGGGAAAAAAAACAGTTGCCTGGCCGTCTTGTAGCCCTGAAAGGCCGCACTTGTTTGGACCGCAGCCGAGAACGTGTGTTACCATACATCGATTGATCTGGTAATTAGCTGCCACTTTAGGTAATGCAAAATCCAGACTCATTCCACACAGCTTCCATCTCCAGTGTGTCTAGGTTCTGGGATAGTACATGTATCTCCCTCTCTCTCTGTTCCTTGTACACCTCCACTCCACTCCGAGCACAGGTGGGTTTTTAAGTGACATGGGCATTTAAAGGAATATTACTGGGAGAAGGTAACCCTGATTTGGGCGTGCTGCTCACCTCAAATCCAAGCGAACAAGGAATGCAATGAAGTTAAATTCCTTTATAATTGTGTTGTTGTTTTTTATTATTTTTATTAATGACTAAATTAATAAATACATGCAAGCAGAAAGTCTGTATTGTATGCTGAAATATTATTTCAGTGACAAAGACAAAACCTTTTCCTCCCTTTATTAACAAGCTGCCAACTGATGCTGCTCCTGGGAAATTTGCAATGACTGAGCCGGTGAAATCTGTGAAGGACGGCCAAGGACGGCCGCTCTCTCCTAGATACGGATCTGGCACATCGCCACCCGAGACTACTGTATCTCTGACACAGAAATCTCTCTAAAACACAGAATATCTGCTGATGTGGGTAAACGTGAGTATTGACCCCTTTTCGGCTCTCTGCGTAAACAGATTGGGGGAAATAGAGCAAGTCATTTAGAGACTGCTCCTATTTTTTCTGTGCTGTAGTGATTCACAGTGGCCAATGTCTTCACCCATGATGCACCGGGGGGAGTCAGAGTGTCCAGTAGACAGGTGGCTTTCTGCTTTCACTGATCTGCAGGTGGGGGAGGCGAGGATGTGAAAATGCTTTTGGTTTCTTAGGAAACAGGTCCCTGGTCAAACCTGCCTAGACATCACTTTGGGGATCACTGCCTTTTCAGCTGTGTTAAAAAGTCTATCGCCCGACAGCTGCTGCTGGAGAGAACTGGAGCAGTGTTAGTCAAGGAGGGCACAGGCAAATTCCAAATTTTCTTTAGCAAAATGTGAATTTTTTTTTTTTAAGATAATCAGTTCAAAGACTATATTTCATCGTTTCTTTGATGACCTTGTGCAATTTTCAGAAAAGTGCAGCGCACGAACATTCCATAATCTGCAGTGAAATTCTACTGTTTTGTCTCATGTACGTATGTCATTTTTTTAATTCTCCGCTAGTGTGAGAGGTTGTTCATACCAGCCTCAATGTTCATATTCCAGCCACTGTGCTTAAACAAACTCACTCACAGTTGGTGGATGAAGTTCTGTCCAACTGGGGAGTGGCCTCTTTCACAGGGTTTCAATATAGCAAATGTGTTCTGTTACAGTGAACTGTGAAAACCAGCAAATGTTTTAGGAGAGGGGATAGATCAATAAAATGGATGTTCTGTGACAGCAAGCCATTTCTGAAGGATTTTACATGGCTGGTGGGACTATGTGAGCTAAGATTTAAATCTGGGAAGCACCTGGAACGTCCGGAAGACTTTGGATGTGTAATAAATAAAACAACTGCCATTGTGTAACAAAAAAAAAAAAAAAGTTCTAAAATCCCTATTGTGTACAGCTGAAAGGCCCTCACTGCAAAAAAGGTCTGTCTTAACAAGTGTTTTAGTCTTGTAAAGAGACTTCAAATCTTTTTTTTTTTTTGGAAAATATTAGCTTGTTTTAAGTTACTTTTTGCTTGACAAGTGAAATTATCTTACCCCACTGGCAAATCTTGAAATGAGTAAAACTTTCTCACCCCACTGTCAGATAGTTTGTCTTATTTAGCAAAAAAAGTACCGGTAACAGAAATAAAATTCTAAAGTCTAAATGTAAGATTAAAATGCTTGTTAAGATTTGGTTTTTGCAGTGCAGTGACAAGTGATACTCCACCTTGCGCCCACATTACGGCCCTGTAATTTCAGTGATACTCCACCTTCTGCCTACATCACGGCCCTGTAATTTCAGTGATACTCCACCTTCTGCCTACATCACGACCCTGTAATTTCAGTGATACTCCACCTTGCGCCCACATCACAGGCCTGTAATTTCAGTGATACTCCACCTTGCGCCCACATCACAGGCCTGTAATTTCAGTGTCAGTAGCAAAAAGGAAAGGAATGAAAAAATCCAACGCAAGCTTTTTATCAGCGGGAAGCTCTTTCATCCTCGGGCGATGTTGACGATGTGTAGCTGGGAGAAATTGTAATGCAGATAACGCAATGATTTCACTCAGTGCACTTTCCCTGCAGACCCACAGTGTGGGACACGCGGGTAAACATTCCCGTTCGTCTTCCCTATGGGCTTGGCGGGTGAAATAAACGGTAATGTGTGGGGGGGGGGGGGGCTTCCCAGGATCCCGTTAATTACGGAGAGCTTCCTCATACATGGCAAGTGTTTTATACGAGGAGGGGCTCTGTCCAGTACAATCTTCCTTATCTCTTTTAATTTCACAGACTTTCCTCCCACCGGCTGTTTTTATGCGGTGGAAAATTGTGAAAAGCAATGCGCTTAAAAACATTTTCCTGTGGGAAATAAATATAAGTGTGATGCGGACCCATTTATAACCTATAGGTGGGGACGCTATGGCTTGGGGGGGTGCCACAATGCTGTTATTCACTGTTGACCTTACTGAAAATGTTCAAATAATCAAAAAGTTCATTCTTCTATTATTTTATTCTCCAAAACTTTGTGTTCTTCTCTCATAGTTTATCTGACCTTACCCCAGACATTTGTAACAGAAGGGCCTGAATTATAACCTAATGCCCATGTATCGAATGGAAAGTCTAACTGTTCAATAGCTGATTGACTGCTATAAACTGCCGCTCAAAGGGACAGAATAATACCCAGGAGACAGCTTGTTTCGCAGGTATACAAAAGGGCGGCAGAGTTGCATAATGGTTAAGTAACTGGACTTGTAACCGAAAGGTTGCAGGTTCAATTCCCAGGTAGGACACTGTCGTTGTACCCTTGAGCAAGGTACTTAACCTGAATTGCTTCAGTATATATCCAGCTGTATGAATTGATAAATGTAATAAGAAGTTGTGTAAGTCGCTCTGGATAAGAGCGTCTGCTAAATCCTGTAATGTAATGTTTTCAATGCCCAACTACTCAATAGAATTATTGTTGATTAAATTGATTAAGTTGATTAAGTTCAATATTGATCTCTCATTGAAGGGAGCTGTGTCCTTACTTTCCCCAGATTGTGGGATTTCACAACACACACACACACACACACACACACACACACACACACACACACACACACACACACACACACACACACACACACACACACACACACACACACACACACACACACACACACACACACACACACACACACGTGTCCCTCCCAGTCACTCCCAGTCAATCAATGAACAGACAAAATCACAGACGGACCATATTCTGGTCACAGACAGACCATATTCTGCCATATTCCCAGTTTCCTTTTAAGAATGTTCAGTAATTTGTTTCGGGAAAAAAAAAACTCTTTATCATAGCTCAGTTTAAAAAAATATATATATACAGAATGATTATGTACATTTGTTTTCATCCTGGCCTAGGCTCAACAGTCCAGTGATTCAGTCCTTCATCCAGAAGACATTATCCTGGCTGGCCTGACTGTATCATACAAAATGGCACCCTCAAGACCCTAAAGTTACCATGAACGTGCAGTTGGTCCCCTGAAAAAAATGCACCTGTACTGGTGTGATTAAATGGACAGAAGGAAGAGCAGGGACCCACAGCTGATGAGGGAAGAGCAGGGACCCACAGCTGATGAGGGAAGAGCAGGGACCCACAGCTGGTGACGGGAAGGGCAGGGACCCACAGCTGATGAGGGAAGAGCAGGGACCCACAGCTGATGAGGGAAGAGCAGGGTCCCACAGCTGATGAGGGAAGAGCAGGGACCCACAGCTGATGAGGGAAGAGCAGGGACCCACAGCTGATGAGGGAACAGCAGGGACCCACAGCTGATGAGGGAAGAGCAGGGTCCCACAGCTGATAAGGGAAGAGCAGGGACCCACAGCTGATGAGGGAAGAGCAGGGTCCCACAGCTGATGAGGGAAGAGCAGGGACCCACAGCTGATGAGGGAAGAGCAGGGTCCCACAGCTGATGAGGGAAGAGCAGGGTCCTACAGCTGATGAGGGAAGAGCAGGGTCCCACAGCTGATGAGGGAAGAGCAGGGACCCACAGCTGATGAGGGAAGAGCAGGGTCCCACAGCTGATGAGGGAAGAGCAGGGTCCCACAGCTGATGAGGGAAGGGCAGGGACCCACAGCTGATGAGGGAAGAGCAGGGGACCCACAGCTGATGAGGGAAGGCTGAGAAACCCATATTTCTTAAATTTAAGAGCAGATGTGCAGATTGTGGGGGGGGGGGGGGGGGGGTCTATCTCTGCTTAGAGAAACGACGTTTGTTGCCTTGGCGTTGTCCCTGTAGGGGATTAATAACGCATCATCCTGTTATCATCACATTCATATAAATAAATAAACAAATATATTAATAACACGATAAGTAAAGCAAGAAATGCAATAGATAATAATCTCCCTGTCACGGTATGGGGCTTTAAAAGCCATCCAGCTGGTTTCCATGACGACGGATGGTGGAATCGCAGGCTTCTTCACCCACAGACGACAGCTGTGGGGGAACGAGAGAAAGAGATTGGGTAGAGGAGAGGAGGTGTGTGTAAAAACGAGATTGGGTAGAGGAGAGGAGGTGTGTGTAAAAAAGAGATTGGGTAGAGGAGAGGAGGTGTGTGTAAAAAAGAGATTGGGTAGAGGAGAGGAGGTGTGTGTAAAAAAGAGATTGGGTAGAGGAGGTGTGTGTAAAAAGAGATTGGCTAGAGGAGAGGAGGTGTGTGTAAAAAAGAGATTGGCTAGAGGAGGTGCAGGGAGGGCCAGCGAGAGCCCCCTGAAGGACAACCTGAGACTCTGAAACAGCAAAGCAGCACCTGAGCAGTTTGGATCAAATCATCCCATTACACTGCAACACTGCATTAAGGAACAGAGTAACAGAGACTGTGGAGTAGAGGAATGAGAGAGAGAGAGAGAGAGAGAGAGATATGTAGGGAAAGAGAGAGAGATATGTAGGGAGAGAGAGAGAGATATATGTAGGGAGAGAGAGAGAGAGAGAGAGATATGTAGGGAGAGAGAGAGAGAGAGAGAGATATGTAGGGAGAGAGAGAGAGAGGGGGGGGGGGGGAGGGGGGAGACGGGTGAGGAGAGCTGGAACATGACCCACATCACAGGCAGAGGAAGAGTAGGTATCTCAAACGGGCCCACAGTAGCTAGCCTCTCTCCTGCTGGTGACATCAGCACTCTGGATTCCTTACACTGGCACTGACAATCAGGCAATGTGCAGACGCTACGACCCCCCAGTGACCTCTGCAGAGATTAACGCAATAATCAGCATTAATCACACATTTTATTTTATGCTGTAAAAATGTAGACTGCTGGCTATATCTCTGTGAACTTCATGAAAGTGAGGCGGACAAGAAGATCCAGAAAACTGACTGTCTTCTGTCGCTAATGGTATTTCTGCGAAAGAAGTGAGAGATTCAAAAAGAGCTTCCATAGTTAAAGGCCAAAGTGCCACTCATACAGAATTACTGCGCTCACAGTCTGTGGATACCCAACCACACGTTTCCCGCCCTTATTGGGGTTAAGTGCTACGTGACCCTCCTGCGGCCCTCGACGACGTCTCGGGGTCTGTGCGCCGCTCCCAGCCTCACCGCGGCTCTCCAGTTTCATTCGTCTAATCAATCACTCTCTCTTTTTATAGCGGCCCTCTTGTGTCACGCCACAGGCCTCTTACGGGGACACGGTGGACCGAGCGTGTCACTGGAGTTGTGTTCAGCATGATGAGACAGCCGATGCACATCGGTCTCACTTTATGTTATTAAATCCCCGTATAAATGGGAGCTTTCAGGTGGCCTAAAAACACACACACACACACACACACACACACACACACACACACACACACACACACACACACACACACTCAAACAAAGGAAGCAACACACAGCTCATTACACGCCTGCTCTTCTACTTATTGTGTCGACTCTGATCTCTCTCTCACGCTGTGGGTGTCGAGAAGGCCAGAAGGGAATCAAAGACACTACCATACTGTTTTCATCATCTCCTACTCTCCCTGTGATGGCTTTTCACACAAACCCTGCTGTGACATTGTTTTAAATAGCATGTCAACTGCTGCTGTGTCGGGTACACAGGAAGGCTGTTATTAAATTTTTTCATACACTAAAAAAATAGCCCCCAGCACCTACCTTTCCCTCCCATCTGTCTATTCTCAGAGATTTCCCATAATCCCATGTCTGTATTGTTGCATGTACAATATTAATATTTCCCAGGCTCAATAACTTTCGCATTATCTCTCAAGCAGGTTATTATTATACCACAAAACATGTATTGTAGTGCTGAGTCGCTTCTAACTACGGTAAATGTTGGTGTATCCTTAGACCTCGGGGAAGGCTAGGATACTGTTTCAAAGCAGAGGTAGTGCACAAAGTGTAAGAGAGACAGAGAGAGAGAGTGAGAGAGAGAGAGAGAGAAAGAGAGAGAGAAAGAGAGAGAGAGAGAGAGAGAGAGGAGAGAGAGAGAGAGAGAGAGAGAGAGAGAGAGAGAGAGAGAATTTTATATTGCTTATCTGTTATCTGTTTGTTATGTCAGTATATGCTTTGGCAATGTAAGTGTACCCTTGCCATGCCAATAAAGCTTATTTGAATTTGAATTTGAATTTGAGAGAGAAAGGATTGCACACTGGTGAGACCCTGTCTGGTGGGTGCCTGTTGCATTTGTACATTCTTCTGTTCCCATCATGCTAAAGTGTGGCCAATGTCCTGAGCAGCTACACACACACACACACACACACACACACACACACACACACACACACACACACACACACACACACACACACACACACACACACACACACACACACACACACACACACACACACACACACACACACACACACACACACACACACACACACACACACACACACACACACACACACACACACACACAGCTGTGGGAGAGAGGCAGCAGCAGCAGCAGCAACTGCCATTGTTCCCTACTGGCACCTGCTGGTCACTGTGAGGTACTGCAGAATGGAGAGGCAGGCAGTGGTTCAGATGGGAGACTGTGAGTGAGCACTCGGGGAATAACAGTTTATCTGCACGTTTCCTCTCAGGAGTCTGAAGCAGAGGAGTGGAGCCACTCCAGCATTGACTGCGACACTGTTGTGGTTCCATACATGTAGGTTTGGGGGGGTGAGACATGTCATCCCCAATGTTTTCATATTCGTGTGTTTGTGAGACTTGATGTTTGACTACACACAACTAGGTGGTCCAGCAGTGTGTCTCCCCCAAAGTTGAGAAGAAACCAACACCGATGAGCAAGGCTCTTTATCTCAATTACAGTTGAAGTCGGAGGTTTACATACACTTAGGTTGAAGTCATTAAAACTCATTTTTAACCATTCCACAGATTTCATGTTAGCAAACTATAGTGTTGGCAAGTCAGTTAGGACATCTACTTTGTGCATGACACAAGTAATTTTTCCAACAATTGTTTACAGACAGATTATTTCACTTTTAATTCAATTTTACCAATCATGTATTCCATACTGTTCCAGCATAATTTACAGCTAAATCTAGTCCCACCCCCCAATTCCCATAGAGATCCATTCAAATGCAGAGACGTTATAGTATTGCTTGTAAGAGTACCAGAAAATAAGATATCAAGAGTCTTTTATGTTGTTGGGTCACAGACATCAGGAAGTCATGTCATGCAAAGGATATGCGACCAAATATAAAAAATTTAAAGGCACAGTCAACTTAGTGTATGTCAACTTCTGACCCACTGGAATTGTGATATAGTGAATTAAAAGTGAAATAATCTGTCTGTAATCAATTGTTGGGAAAATTACTTGTGTCATGCACAAAGTAGATGTCCTAACTGACTTGCCAACACTATAGTTTGCTAACATGAAATCTGTGGAGTGGTTAAAAATAAGCTTTAATGACTTCAACCTAAGTGTATGTAAACTTCTGACTTCAACTGTACTTTAGCATGGGGGTCCAGTAGATCATCCCAAATAAGGGTGTCCAGCGTGCGAAAAACTAGTTGAATACATTCCATTTAGTACAGTGCTTATTCCCTTTTACTAAAATCCCTGGTGGGGAATATCAGAAAAAGTTTTACTGATAGCTTACTGGCCGGTCGGTTTTTAAAGTGTTTAATCAATGCGGCCGCACACAAACTTGCCCTCAGCCTCTTGGGAGAAGCGGTGAACCAATGGGCAGGCGCCGTCACGCTCTCTCCACGGAATGGAGGCTCCCAGCCGTTACCAGGGAAACAGACGTTCAGAACGCGCGAGCGTCGCTCTCAGGTGTGCCTGCCAGTGTTCCGCCGCAATGTCATTCACCCGAGCTCCCGGAATAACACACCTGGCCCCTGTCCCCGACTCTTTAACGGGAGTCTCCGCCACCCGCCAGCACCAGGCCAGCAAAACACTGTGCTAAATGACAGCTGCATACAGATTACCCAAACACCCCCCCCCCCCCTCTCTAATGCCCCGCCATTATCAGGGCACCACAGACAAACAGTGTCATTTGGTAGGAGATTCCCAGGCATTTGTCTGCTGTCAGCGACAGACGCGGAAACATTTGTGAACAAATCCCAGTCATTAGCACTCGCGGCGCTGCTAATGGAAGCCTCCACCTGAAACAGAGCTGCCCAATTCTCAGTGTGCTCTGTGTGTGTGTGTGTGTGTGTGTGTGTGTGTGTGTGTGTGTGTGTGTGTGTGTGTGTGTGTGCGCGCGTGCGTGCGTGCGTGCGTACGTGTGTGTGTGTGTGTGTGTGTGTGTGTGTGTGTGTGTGTGTGTGTGTGTGTGTGTGTGTGTGTGTGTGTGTGTGTGTGTGTGAATTAAGCCCCTCCTCAGATGAGCTCTCCTGACTGCTGCCTGATTATTATTTACTTTTCCCCCCCCCCGCTGCAAGTGTACGAGTCTTGATGGAGCTCCTCGGATCCAGAGAGCCGTTTAAGGCAAAGTGCTCCGAAGTGTCTTCATTAACTCACCCAATCACAGGGCCTCAAAATATAGCGCAGAATATCTGGGATTCCACGCAGACTCCCACTCTATCCGTCTGTATATCTGCGCACACGTGCCATTCGCAGCGCACGGCGCATGCTGCAGAAATAACTGAAACAAATGCGGTTGCACAGCTCACTAAAGATGAAATAAACAGAAGAAATCAACAGGCTTGAAGGTAGAATACATCAGGCGCATGGAGAGAGGGAGAGTCAGACGCGATCTCACTCGTAGTAGCTGAGGGCAGGAGAGTGGAAACAGTGGCAATAATTACACTGCAGCAACAAGAGTATTTACACATATTGCTTAGCATTGGGTGTATTCTATGTAGAATATATAGGCAACATTTGCCATTTGTGTGGCCATAGGGTTACAAAGATAATTAGCCGTCCATGTGTCTTCAGCTGTTTTTATGTTGCAGCGGTTTTATGTGTTCATCGGATTTTGAGCTGTGTGGGCTTTTATACACCCATTCCAGCTTATAAATGGACACATTTCATTGCACCGTTGCCAATTAAGCTTTTATGTGCAATTCATGAGGATGTCTTGGTACTTGGCAACTGCCGCTGATAACATTTAACACCACCAATACGTTTTTACTCCTTTTATAGGCAATCTAGTGATCTTAGCTTCAGTCCCGAGCTTCGTTCAGCTGTGAGTTTTGCTCAGCTTGGTGGTCGTGTGTGTTTTCGCTCTGCAGCCATTCACGTCAAGTTGATAAGCAGCTCGATGATGAAATTCAGTGTTGCCGGGCACAACTAGCTCTGCCATGTAACGTAGTCTGGTAAAATAAAATAAAAAAACTACCAAAAATACTTTTATTGCTTGCATTGCATCTTCTGCAGTGGGCCATTAATTAAACATTTCTTACTGAGAAAACTTTCAATTTCCCTTACCCAAAACCATTGTCACAGCATGGTGCAGTGTAGCCTACGTAATTTTAAAAGTTTTTTTCTTGTCTTTTGCCCCCCCCCCCCCCCCCCCCAAACACCCCCTTCTCCCAGGCCTGCGTCTCCTGGGCATCTTGGAGCACTAGCTCACCGTTCTGATGGGTGAATTACAAGCGAGTCAGAAAAGCGCTTGTTTCAAAAGTTCACTAGACTGACAGCTAATCCCCCCGGCTCCAGAGTGTAAATAAATCAATAGGATCTCACAGGGCAGGGCAAGAGCGAGGTCCCGCCAGACTCACATCCACGTTCGGGGCCGCGTGAGGCTACGGCTCCCCCATCAGCTTCTTCTAAAGTGTAATTGTTTTCCCGCGAGTAACTGAGGTATTTACAGGGGCGCTCCGAGGGAGAGCGGCGAGTTACGAGCGATTTGACAGTGAGCGCGTCGTGGGAGATCCCCCCTCGCTTCAGCTGTTTCGCTGCCTGAGGCGTTTTAAAGATGCGGAGAATGCTGATTCATCCCCCTCCGCTCCACACCCTCCTCTCAGCCCACTCCTGCATTTTCACTAATGTCTGTGCTTTGAACAAGCACGCAGAGATCTTCACCCTTTGAAGAGTATGTTTTTTTTTTTTTGTGTGGATGTTTTTGTTTTTTTAATTCTAAGACAGTGTTAGAACTCCGTTGCTTTCAATTGAGGCCTGTTACAAGAACCAGCACTGTAGTTACCAATGGTTACATGGACACGCCGCCATCTTGGAAGACCAACGGCGGAAGTGTCGTATAATGGGTAAGGAACTGGATTTGTAACCGAAAGGTTGCAGGTTCAATTCCCAGGTAGGACACGTTATACCCTTGAGCAAGATACTTAACCTGAATTGCTTCAGTATATATCTCCAGCTGTATAAATGGATAAATATAAACCAAAAATGTGAAAAAAAAGTTGTGTAAGTCGCTATGGATAAGAGCGTCTGCTAAATGCCTGTAATGCAATGTAATGTAACTCTAAGAGAGATGGTTAACGTTACTATAACGTTAACTACTCCTTGACACTAACGATATCTATAGCTAATGTTACTGTTTTGTTAACGTTACCAGTAGTTTTTGTAACATCAGCATTAGAATGTTCAGTTCACAACATTCCAATCAAATTTTATGATCTTAAATGGTTAAGTACTAGATGACTCTTTCAGGTAAACCCCTCCACGCCCCAGGTCCTGATGCCTATTGCAGGTAACCTGCAATTGGGTTAGAGGGCAGAGAACAACTCATTCTCCCAGAATATTAGGCAGCAGAAAATACAGGAAGTGACATCACGTCAAACAAATTAATAGACAATCTGGGGTTATATTAATAAAGTGTCTGACAGAGGGTGTGCTGATCTAGGATCAGTTTACCCGTTTAGCTCATAATGGGTATAGGGTGAGGATAGGGACATTGCAACCTGATCCTTGATCAGCACTCCCAGTCTCACTCAGACACTTTATACAATGTAGGCCTTTAGCAGATGCTTTAAGCCAAAGCGACACACAGTAGGTGGATTTAAAATGGCTAGAAAACTTATCATTAGAGACAGAGATTAGTAAAGCTACAATCAAGTCGGTGCCTCATAAAGATGTGTACAAGACCTGTATTCCCAGACCTTTACGCTTAGAGGCCCTGTGTCTCAGCCAAAATCTGACCAACTTCACTTTTGTTATGTGATTTTAATGGTGGACATCACTCTCATTGAAGGTGCTGCATGTACTGAGTGCTTTATATTCATAGCTGAGCTATGCTATCAGGCTACAAGGCCTTTATGTTCATTAAGCTCCTCTCCTTGAAAAGCTGGCAAAACCACTCCTGCATTGCCAGTAACGCAGCGCAATTAGCTTCTGTCCTCGGTCATAGAGTCAGTATAACATTGAACTTTTAAGTTTTATGTAGGTATTTAAGTGCTTGAGTATGCACATTTTCAGTTTCAATTGGCTCATTTTGAAAAAAATAAATACAAAATTGAAATGATTTTTTTTTTTTTTTGCTGAGAACTGCACCTCCCCCTGCCAAATGTCCGACATTTTACTGATCGCTTGGTTGACCAACTGGGCAAATTATTGGTCAGTTGTGAAACTGTCACCTATGTATGCAAACTACAGAATTTATTCGGACTGAATTTGTCATGTTCTTAAGAGCTTCATTATGAGCCACAAATCACTGACTCTCTCAGCAGCTGTGAGCAGCTAAACAGACAACTCACAAGTGCTGAGTAATGATTTTGTTACTCATGAGTACACACATATTTCTTTCTGGCAGCCATCGTATTGTACCAAAGAAATCACGGCCAAGAAATATGTAATCTGCCAAAATAGCGCCATACGCTTCCCGGGTCCCTCCACGCCCCCGTTTCCCACAGTGCACTGTGTGCCCTCCCTGTTTGCTGTGATTTTGCTCCGTAAACAGCAGACGGCGTCATGCGTACAGAGAAAATTATTACAATTTTTCAATTCAATTCACTTTTATTTCCATAGTGCTTTTTGACGGGAGAACTGGGGAAAATTGGGCAAAAAAACCAGGCCCGAACCCCCAGACAGCAAGCGAGGTAAAAAAACTCCCCAGTGGTGAGAAAAACACTCAGTGGCGAGAAAATAAAAAAATATACATACATACAGCATGTCATGGCGGCAGTTCAGGGCGGTGATGTTGACCTCCTGCAGCCTGGAGGTCAACATCACTGTAGTCTGGGGACATAGGGCCCTGCCTCCTGCAGTCTGGGGACATGGGGCCTGACCGAGGAGCACAGGCTCACACCAGAGAGGGGGAGGGGTGGTCAAGAGTCCGCCATCCCGCCATGTGTCTAAAACACCTCTACGGTCTTTCAATGGCGTATCCTATAGAGCATCGTCCACACGCTCATTGTGAGCCGCAACGTCGGTGGTTCATATCCGGCCGTACGACCTTAGTCGCATGTCTCTCCCGCTCTCCCGCTCCCCATTCTTCATGTCTCCCCACACTGTGCTGTCCAATAAAGCTGAAAATCCCCCCCCAAAAAAATTAATATTATAAATGACTGCAGGCCTTTCCTTCCTGAGGTGTGTGCCTGTGCTCTCCCAGAGATCCTCATTCAGGGACAGAGCTCCTGCTGCGTTACTTCCTCTGTACACTGAGGAGTTCCTGTACACAATCAAGCTGCCGGGGGGATATTTAGGAGCTCTGGTGCTACACAGTTCTAGTGATGGGAGCGAGTTTAGTTTTACCGGCACGGCCCACACCTGCATACTCAACACAATATACTTTATCTCAGGAATTCTTTTTTTTTTTAAGAGCAAACTTGTCAGGCAGCTGCTCGGCTGTGGTTTTCCTCAGCCTCCTTTAACCGACAATCATTTCAAATAAGCGTCTCTCCTCTCTCGCTCTCCTTCCACACTGGACATGATTGGGTTTCTATTGCTGTGATAGAGAAGTGATTTTTACTGAATTGTGGCTCCTGTGTGCAGCAGTCTAGGGTAATGGGTAGGGAACTGGGCTCGTCACTCCAAGGTTGTTAGTTTGAGTCCCAGTAGGGTTGTACCCTTGAGAATTGTACTACACTTGAGTTTCTTCAGTAAAGCATTTACTTATACAAATTAATTGTATGTTAAAAGAATGTAATCTGTGTGCACTGTTCTGGATAAGAACTAAATGCCTGAAATGCAAACTGACAGATGTACTGGTCTGAAAGAGATGCTTATACAAGGCTACATATTTCACGCTGAATGTTTTGTCACATCTGGTAAGCTCGTGCCTACAAAAGGAAATCTTTCACAAACCAAAGCTGTAAGTAAAATAGTCTGTCACGCTCTGCGTTAAATCCTATCAAGTCCTGAGCCACAGCTAACAATCCCAAAATGTCCGGGACACAGCTGTTTAAGGGGGCTTACACGCACCGTTCAGCACCCACAAATCCATCCTTTACCATCCTTTCTTATTCAGGACAGCTTCTCTCGCACCTGTGATTGGTCAGATAAAGGACCCTCAGACTCGCCGTGTGACACCCGTCGAAGGCGAGTGACATCGCCGCTGATCCTGGCCTAATGAGCCGCTCTCTCTCCGGGCTCACCGCGGCCATAAACACTGAAGGAGCGAAGAGGCGCCGATCGCTGCTCTAAGAGGCCGGCAGCAGATTAAAAAGAGCCGTTAACTTGCTGACGAATCACTGCCTTGCGCAGTCGGTCTCCGTGACATTTTCGTAATCGCACCACAGAGGCAGTGATGGCCTAATTGATATAAATATCTCGCCTTCCAACATTTTTTAAGGCCGCAGCACAGCGATGTGTTTTAAAAATAAAAATACAATATACGAGAAATAACTGCCACACCCCCTCCAAAACACACCACTACATCGCTACCAGCTGGAGGAGAGGAAATAAAAACATATTTCACACTGTCCTGGAGATATATATATATATTATATATACAGTATATCATAAGAGTAACAACAGGAGCCTAGGACAAGAGGCAATTTGTATATTTGCCCATATATAATATTAAAAAATATTTCCATTTCTGTACGGGTCAAACTCAGATGACATCATCTGTTGTCTTTTACGGCCCTGGGCTGCGTGTAGATTTTTTCAGACCAGATTTGTTCTGTGTCTCTTGCCCATTAGCACATATGAGAAGTATGCGTTTCCAAGGCTGTTACTAAGGTGGAGAGCCAAGTGCACAAGGCGGAGGGGTGGGGGTGTAGGCTGGGTCTTTCTGTGAAGCGTATTGTGACAACTAGTTGTGAAATGCGCTATATAAATAAATATTGATTTGATTTGAGAAGCCCTCTGAATATTCCACCCGTTAGGCAGAGAAACAATCGCAGGGCAAAAAGCACCGCACAGGATTGTGGGATTGCGGTCAGTGGCACTCTCTCAAGCTCTACCAGAAGCTTTTTTTTCTTCTTCTTTTTTTCACTCACATCTCCAAGAGAACTGAGCCAAGCAAGAAAAGGTCAGGCTGAGGTTAAGGTTTTAGCATTCCTCTCTAGTCCACTACATACATATATAAGAGTGGCATAATTGGTGATGTCCAATGGAGCATCACAACAGTCAGGTTGAAGAGGAGCCAGTAAAACAGAAGGGATTTACACACTGGCAAATAGAGCAGGCATTGGCTTCTTTTTCTTCCTTAGCCGTGATTGTGAGACCGTACTCTGGGAAACACCGTTACCACAAGCACATACACCATTTATGATTTGTGACTTGCCCAATTATATTGGTTATTATATGCTTTACATCAAAGACATAGCATTAGAACTGCCTCAACCGCCCCAGTCTTAGTTACACAAGACATTTTTATTTATTTATCTACTCTACATTTTCTCTCCGGGCAGTTTAAGGAATTTGATCCGAAACATTTTTTTGCAGATTATATTCACTTTGTTTGAAAGTTTCATAATCCCATAGCCGTCTCTCTCTTACTGCATAAATCATTTCTTCCCTAGAACTTTTGAGTGTGATTTTCCTACAATTCCCAAAAATAGTAAATAATCAATCTGTGGATGGAGGCTGTGTTCAGAGAGGACTTTCACTGCAATGATTCAGTCTGGAGCAGGAAAAACACAGCAACCACACCGGCCTGCCACCCGTCTGTGACCTCACGCCCCTCTGTGACCTCACACTCCTCTGTGACCTCATACCCGCGGTGTCATGACGATGAAACGCCACGGGTCAGCTTTCAACCTCTGCCCTGGTAAACACAGAGAAGGCTTAAAACACTTCACCCCATCCCCCTGTTTCCTGAACTTTCAATCTCACACATACAAAAGAGCACCACTGCTGACACCTTGCTTGGGACCTGTATGAGGTCAGAAAATCCTGTATTTTCCATTTTACCCATTAGAGGGGAAAAACAAGCATTACTATTTTAGTTTAGTAACGTCAGGCATGTAGATAATCTATACAAAACAAGACTAAGACTTAAATACCTCAAGAGTAACTCCATTATTGAGTATTATCCCACAGTACACTAAAGTCAGTACACTAAAGTCAGTACACTAGTCATGCTATTTGATATTCAAGGATAAATCATTATGCAGGACAAGCCTAAACATTACCAGTCATACCTAACAAGCAGGTGTTAATGGTGCCATTAAAACAACTGTCATTTCTAATCCGTTTTCAGTCCATCATATCAAGTAGAAAATGTTTGCTTTTATTTTGCAAAACATTGATGCACTGATCAAACTACAATACTCCAAAAAAAATATTTTTGTAAACTTTGTTTAAACATTGTTTTTTAAAAGTTTCTCCGTTTTGTGGAAGTGCTTTTTCCGAAGTGTTTAAAATCGACTATCTATCAACTCCAGCAAACCATATATTTCCAGTGCCCTTCCACCCTTCCTATTTCCCGGGTGCTGGGGAGTACATCATGAAACTATCCCTCAGACTGCTGCTCCGCCCCGGACTATCCAAATGCAATCTGTTCTCACCGTCCAAAAATGAAAATAGCTTTTAAAAGAACATTCACATCCAGCTGTTTTCATTTCAGCGCTGATGGAATGCAGACGTACGCCGTTTGAATTATTCAGCACCGGCTCTATGTGCCTCGTTTTTTAATGCAGCTGCCTGGCTGATTGTTCTGTGTCGAGAGCAGACAGACCCCCATCATGCACTGGGCTTGCCTGCCTGCCTCTGCTATTAACGACCATTACAGACACATGACGGACTCTTTTCGATATGACTGTCTCAATGATTCGGTCTGTGCATTAACTCTTTTTTAGTTATGACTGACTCGATTTGGTCTGGACTGACTCAATGATTCGGCCTGTGCATGGACTCTTTTTAGTTATGAATGACTCGATGATTCAGCCTGTGCATGGACTCTTTTTAGTTATGAATGACTCGATGATTCAGCACGTGCATTGACTCTTTTTAGTTATGAATGACTCGATGATTCAGCACGTGCATGGACTTTTTAGTTATGAATGACTCGATGATTCAGCACGTGCATGGACTCTTTTTAGTTATGAATGACTCGATGATTCAGCACGTGCATGGACTCTTTTTAGTTACGAATGACTCGATGATTCAGCACGTGCATGGACTCTTTTTAGTTATGAATGACTCGATGATTCAGCACGTGCATGGACTCTTTTTAGTTATGAATGACTCGATGATTCAGGTTGTGCATGGACTCTTTTTAGTTATGAATGACTCGATGATTTGCTCTGTGCATGATTTCTGCTCACTATGTGAGAGGAAGGATCTGTTACTTTTAACTCAGTTGCCAATATTCTCATTAGATGAGACTGTATGGAGAGCAAATAATTTATATAAGGTTTTGTCTATATTTTTAGAAGCAATTTTCTATGCGATTAAATTATGAAATTCTGATTGCAGATTATAGAATTTAAAAAAAATCTAGTTTCTTCAACACCATTTAAAGAATTACAAATATGTATTTGACTCAGGTCTTGAGGTGTCAGCTTCAAATTTCTAAGACAAACATTAATATTTTATCCCCGATTTGATATTTACCTCCCATTTTGCTGATAAACACAGTATTCTGATGAATCTCCAAAAACTGATCTTTGGACCATAACCTTTAAACACAAATGTCAATCTAATTACACTGATTGTCATATTTACCATTGGAAATTAAATCCATATATTTGTCTCTGAAGTCTGTTGGAGTGTTTGTACAAAATACATAAATATTTAAGGGATGTAATGGGAAATTTGCTAGGTAAAATGTGATATATGGGAAATCGATGGACTCCTAGGTCACACTGTCAGTTCTCGTATCGACCCCATCAGCCAACCACAGACCACGGTCACATCAGGGAGGAGGGACCACCAAGATCTGTCCTCTCATTGGACACACTAAGGGGAGGGATGGAATTCAGGGCCACAGTTGGGAGGATTTCCCGACATTCCGATTTTTTCAAGGACTACTTCATTGACCGCTGATGAATGAAAAAGGAGCCGTTTATTTCTGCAATTATTTACAACTTAAATGGCCGATGCGGTACTGGTGCTAAAAACTTGCCTACAGTTCAATGGATGTTTTAATTCTTATCTTGGACTTTAGAAGAACCATTATTGTGAGCACGCATTGTGGCTGCAAGCCCTCCATCGTGAGGGAAAGCAGGGAGCGAGCCCTCGGCAGCTCATTAAAACGTCCAGCAGATTTAATACGCCATGACTTACCTGTGCCCTTCAATTAATCCTCTCTAAAAAACAGAGAAACTAAAGCACTTATCTAGGGCCACACTGGTCTTCAGCCAATTCAGCTTTTCAGAGGCATCTGGTCTAGTGATGAATGTTCCTTCGCCCTTTCCTTTTTTCCACCGTTCTTCTTCCCTTTTCTGCCCTCTTCAACGACAACGAAAAACACTGACTGCATCTACTCAGGGACGGAAGCACTAAAAGAAAATCCAATACACAGCTGTTGTCATGGTCACGCACTACAAGGGTTTTGTTTTTTTTACATCAACAAAATTTTTTAATTATAAACATGAACACAATTTAGTAAGTGAAGCACAAATGGCATTGCAATGTTGAATTCATAAAAATAAAGACAACACAAAACACAGGTACCCTGAACTCCCCCCCAAATATAAATATATAGACAAAATAGATCACTGACAGCCTGACATTTAAAGGAGAAGAGCAAAGGTGCCATTTCAGACTGCCTGAGCCTTTCAAACAGGCCTTTCTTTCATAAACAAATTCATTTATTTACTTAGTGTAAAACGATACTCAAGACCAGCACCACAGTAGCAAGCTGTTGTCAAAATGAAGATTGTAAAAATCTTAAATGGATGATTCATCCAAGCGTTGGGTCATATTTTGTCATTGTTCGTGAATTCAAATCCCTTAACGTTACAAATAGTCCTCAATTTACTCTGTAAAGTGGCGAAATGTGACCATCTCCATTCGGGTTCCTTTCTTCCTCGATGACACTAATTGACATCACAGGATTGGAGCACAAATTCCAAGAATGTCCCAAGTACTTTTCAGTCATTCATGATGCAAGCATGGCTGAAAAGTACACAGCTCACTGCAGTTACACCCATTAAGGGCTGCCATCACACCTCCCTCTCTCCGTCCCCCCTACTGCGACAGCCCCTAAATATGAAAGCAGTCCTTCACACCGACAATAAACTTCTACATATAACTTTTAATGGCTCAGCTCAACTTTGTCCTTCAAAGTGTACATAGTGTCAGTTTTGGCGACTGCTTAACTAGCCAAGCTTTGTTTGTTTGTCAGGGACGAATGTCGATTGGCGAGTGTCGTGCCGGGGCACAGGCGCTGAGAGCTCATTGGTTCCTGCAGGAGAAGGGTGGGGGCGGGCGTGTGGTGTACCGCCGTGTCCCGACCGGGTCCTCCCGCGGCGCACCCCGCCCGCTACGCTCCGTCCTGCTTCTGCCTCCTCTCCAGGAAGAACTTTAGGTGGAGAGAGAGAGAGAGACGTCATTAAGAGACTGCCTAAGCCAATGGGTGCAGCTGTGGCAGCCAAATTTACAGCTTGATCACGCCCCCTTGTTAACTGCCACACACCCTCCAAAACACACAACTACATCACCAACAGATGGAAGAGAGGAAGTGAAAACATATTTCACACTGTCCTGGTCCATATATATCATCCCTGTCCTGGTCCATATATATCATCACTGTCCTGGTCCATATATATCATCACTGTCCTGGTCCATATATATCATCACTGTCCTGGTCCATATATATCATCCCTGTCCTGGTCCATATATATCATCCCTGTACTGGTCCATATATATCATCACTGTCCTGGTCCATATATATCATCACTGTCCTGGTCCATATATATCATCCCTGTCCTGGTCCATATATATCATCACTGTCCTGGTCCATATATATCATCACTGTCCTGGTCCATATATATCATCACTGTCCTGGTCCATATATATCATCCCTGTACTGGTCCATATATATCATCACTGTCCTGGTCCATATATATCATCCCTGTCCTGGTCCATATATATCATCACTGTCCTGGTCCATATATATCATCACTGTCCTGGTCCATATATATCATCCCTGTCCTGGTCCATATATATCATCACTGTCCTGGTCCATATATATCATCACTGTCCTGGTCCATATATATCATCACTGTCCTGGTCCATATATATCATCACTGTCCTGGTCCATATATATCATCACTGTCCTGGTCCATATATATCATCACTGTCTTGGTCCATATATATCATCACTGTCCTGGTCCATATATAACATCACTGTCCTGGTCCATATATATCATCCCTGTCCTGGTCCATATATATCATCACTGTCCTGGTCCATATATATCATCCCTGGTCCATATATATCATCACTGTCCTGGTCCATATATATCATCACTGTCCTGGTCCATATATATCATCACTGTACTGGTCCATATATATCATCCCTGTACTGGTCCATATATATCATCACTGTCCTGGTCCATATATATCATCACTGTACTGGTCCATATATATCATCACTGTCCTGGTCCATATATATCATCAGAGTAATAACAGGAGCCTCGGAGAAGAGGGCAGGTGTTACTTCAAAGTTGTCTGAAGTAATCCTTCATGTCTTTTAAACCAGGTTTTTGTTGCCTTTTTTGCAGACGGGTGGAAACATTGTTTACCATTCTTAGAGAAAGAGTGAAGGGAGATATTGTAGGAGTTGAGGAATGAACCAAGTCACTGTGTACAAATAGAGACCTTTACTGATAAGAAAAGACATGCTAACCAATGTATGTTTATATGCAATTAAACCATTTTAAAGAACATGCAATTTAAAAAAAAAAACCTTGCATAACATCATAGGGAGTAGGCAAGATTATTTTGCTGTAATTTCAGCAAAATTATTAAATGTATACAGTAAAATGTCCAGTGTTAATTCAACCCTAACAGTGTACATATGAGCCTAATCTGGCCATAGCAGGCTCATATGTACACTGCTAGAGTTGAATTAACACTGGACATTTTGCTGTGAATTTACTGTGCACTCAGCAGCTATCAATAAATCTGTTCTATAATAAAAAATAAAGTGTTCTGGGAAAAAATCTGGTTTCTGTGAGTGTCCTGGGCTCTGTATTAGGCTGTCAAAAAATGTCACCCCGGTCTTACAAAAACCAACCACTCAGGGCTAGCAATGTAGCTACCAATCAGGGCAGCGAATCTACACGCAAAAGATCCTCCCCAGCGAATAAGGACCCCTCCCTGTCAGCCTGTCTCCGCACGTGCACGGCCCGTTTGTTTTTTTTCCCCTTTGCAGCAGCACTTGGAGCAGACGGAGAGTTCTCCAACGTTAGCTGGCAAGCTAACTAGCGTGTGCAAACGTAGCTATGGAAAACACAAGCCAACTTCCAATTCCACCTTTACCGACAACGGCGTACACTGCCGAGCATAGTAAGAAACGAAAGACCCCGGCGGAGAAGAAAGTCGTCGAATGGAAGGTGCCTGACGTAGCTGCTGGTGCTGCTGTGGAACGCACAAACGAACTTCCAATTGATATGTACTATGTACACAAACGCTAGAACATTGTCACTAACAAAGCTAACTAGCTGGGTTCCGTTAGCTAGCTTTGTTGTTAGCAGTCTAGACGAGCATTGGCTTTTACTGTAAGCATTGAAATAATATAGATTTATATTGCGTTATTCATTCACATTCGTATGTTCGATGGTAACGCTTACTATGGTCAGTGTTGTCTCTCTCCTGTGGCTGTGAATCAGACGTGACTGACTCAGCAAGCTAGCTAGAACTGACTCCGTTGGCTGGCAGCGCAGCGGTGCATGCTTCTGCTCCGTAGATATAAAAACTCTGCTTAAGCTTGATCAGTAGAGTGCATGTTTGGAGCATGTGCATTCGCCCCGCGCACGTCTGGATAATCGATTGGTGGGAGGGGCTTAGGAGGGAGGCATTGCCTTGTAAGCCTTGTTGGTTCTTGGCGTTTCCTCCAGACTTACCTACAGCAGCTTTAATTGTGAAAGTGACTCTCAATTTAGCATTAAAACAAGGTGGTTGGGTGTAATTGCGGAGAGCATCTTGCCAGGTGCAACTTGTATAGTCTAGGGGGAGGGAAAAAGGATGATGTGTCTGGTGTTTCTGTGTTTTTGGGAGGGTGATTGTGAAGCCGTGCAGTTGCAGAGGTCAGACTGTAGGGTGGGGGGGGGGGGATTTTTACCTTTCTGATGCTGGCGAAGGCGGGCCCGAAGCTGGGCTGGACCCGGGCGCTCGTTCTGATCCAGTCCGGCAGTTTGTGGAGTGTGGCGGGCCGGGAGTAGCGACGGTCCAACAGGACGATGCAGGCGTAGTCGCCACGGTGACGGATAGCTCTTCCTGAAGTGAGGAGAGGGAGGGCGTGGCATTAGGTGTCAAAAACCAAAAGGAAAAAGATCACCATCTGCATATAGCAAAATACATACCTATGGATTGATTGACAGCCTTCATGCAGAGGTTTTCAATCAGCGCCTTTCCAGGACTCCGCCCCCCGGCATGCACCTGTCGTCAGACACAGAGCACATCTCACACACTTCTGTGACAAGCAGTGGGAAAAACACACAATCCTGTGTGCATGTCATTCGCCACCGTAGCTTAAAATTTACCGTGAAATTAATTAAATTTGACCAGAGCAGAGTACAACCAAAGGCTCCTCTCACTCACCATGGTCCTGTCTAGATAGGCCATCTTCTCCTGGAGCTCTGGAGACTTGATATTGGGGTACGGCATGCCAACCATGACAATGCACCTACAGACAGAGGCACAGGCCCACCGTTAACAAACCATCCGCCACAACGGGACAGGAAGTAGCCAACGTGTAGCTGCCGATGAAGGCCCACCTGAGGCTCCCAACAAGACCAACTTCCCCACTGCCGCCTAGCAACTTAAAATACAAAACCCACTATGCTGGGACGAGCCACGCTGGGGAAATCAACGCTTTATAATGCATCTTTCAAAAGCCCTCCCTTTAATTCCATCTCAAACCATCCGAAAGGCAGGGAGAATTAATCTGGCCCGCTGTGAGCGCGGCAGTGACGGAGACGGGACGGAATAGAGCAAAGAGGAGAGAGAGCGGTAATTAGGTTTGAATAGGCGAGTTAAAGAGGCCACTCATCCGCAGTGCGGAGATAAGGACGGGTGAGAGAGGGCCCCTTTCACTGGGACACTGGGAGATTCTGGAAGTTCAGGGAGCGCCGATCAGCCCGGAATGTTCTGCTGGCCCCCGCCCTAGTCTAGGCCCTGTGTGGAATATGGCTCTTCTCATAGTCAGAGTTAACTCACTGGGTGCATATGGACCAGACCGGCTCTTGTGGAAAAACTCCCAAAATGATCTGCATCCGGTCCACTGAGTTACAGTTATGGCCCCCTTACACTGGACATCCCAGGTTTAATGGACATAGAGCATGGGCCAGAGAGGTACAGTGTGAAACTGTGTTCAAGTGTCTAACAGTGTTTAAAAGTGTGTAACAGTGGGATAAAATGTGTAACAGTGCGATAAAGTGTGTAACAGTGTTTAAAAGTGTGTAACAGCGTTTAAAAGTGTGAAACAGTGTTTAAAAGTGTGTAACAGTGTTTAAAAGTGTGTAACAGTGGGATAAAGCGTGTTACAGTGTGGTAAAGCATGTAACAGTGGGATAAAGTGTGTAACAGTGCGATAAAGCGTGTAACAGTGTTTAAAAGTGTGAAACAGTGGGATAAAGTGTGTAACAGTGTTTAAAAGTGTGAAACAGTGGGATAAAGTGTGTAACAGTGTTTAAAAGTGTGTAACAGTGGGATAAAGTGTGTTACAGTGTGGTAAAGCATGTAACAGTGGGATAAAGTGTGTAACAGTGCGATAAAGCGTGTAACAGTGTTTAAAAGTGTGAAACAGTGGGATAAAGTGTGTAACAGTGTTTAAAAGTGTGAAACAGTGGGATAAAGTGTGTAACAGTGTTTAAAAGTGTGTAACAGTGGGATAAAGCGTGTTACAGTGTGGTAAAGCATGTAACAGTGGGATAAAGTGTGTAACAGTGCGATAAAGCGTGTAACAGTGTTTAAAAGTGTGAAACAGTGGGATAAAGTGTGTAACAGTGTTTAAAAGTGTGAAACAGTGGGATAAAGTGTGTAACAGTGTTTAAAAGTGTGTAACAGTGGGATAAAGTGTGTTACAGTGTGGTAAAGGATGACCAGTGGGGTGGCAGTGTAGTATAATGGTTAACCGAAAGGTTGCAGGTTCGATTCCCAGTTAAGGGACTGCCGTTGTACACTTGGACCGTTGGACACTTCACCTGCATTACTTCAGTATATATCCAGCTGTAGAAATGGATACTATGTAAAAAAGAAAATAAAATAAAAAATGAAAATAATATGCAAGTCGCTCCAGATAAGAGCATCTGCTAAATGCTTATGATGTAATTACCAGTGTGATAAAGGGTGAAACAGGAAGTGCACTAAAGTGCGTAAAGTGTAACTCCAGTAAGAAGTCTCCACACAAGTCCTGGACCCTGGCTCACCTGCCCAGCTCGTCTGAGAAGTTGATGCCCTCGCTCATCTTTCCCCCGACAACAGAGAGCAGCAGCGCCCCCGTCAGGGATCCCCCGGTATGACCGTAGCGCTGGGGGGAGACAAGGTGCAAACCATCAGAAAATTTCTACTCCTCCTTTTGAGACAAATTGCTGTGAAAAGCCACTTTCATTCACCATCTCCTTTTATATACACAGGACATGCGTTTTTGTACAGTGCTTGGTGTCTTCTGGGACTCCTGTGTACTGAGTTCCACCTTTGAGGAAATGGGACTATTGCTTCGATGAGCCGGTAACCGTGTACCTGGATGCACTTGGAGTATTCCGTCAGCACCTGCTCCACCTGGCTGGCTTTCTTGGGCTCCTGGAAAATCTGCAAGCCATCGAGCGAGAGTGACGGCAGAGCAACAGCACAATATTTTACAGCTGAAATCTAACCTGAGCTGCAGCATCGGGTCCCGATGCTGCACGCCATTATAATGATGTCACTCTGCACTCTAAAGAGAACGGGAGGTTCCCACCTTCTTCTTTGCAGACAGCCGTCCCAGAATCCCGCTGGTCTCCCAGTGGGCCAGAATGCGGCGCTCGTACTCGTAGGAGGGGAAGAAGCACACCACGCCGCCCGGCACCACGTTGCACAGGTTCGACAGGGTCCGCCCCGCCTCTTCCATCTGCACAAAGGGAGACAGGGTGTGAGCAATCGCCCAGTCGCCAATCAAATTAATTTCCCATCAGCCTTAGCTTTTCAGTCAAACCGTTGCATAAGGTTAGGTGAAGAAAGTGTAACAGAATCATATTAGTGCATTATGGAGAGTCAGAGGCCTTTCACAGACCACCAGGCTCGCGTCCCGATGCCTACCATCCCTGGCGTTTCCCTATTCTGGAATGTGAACTCCAGCTCCTGTCCCGAGGGGCCACTGCACAGCACTATGGGTAAGATATTCTCCGGGGGGATCACATGACCTGCAGTGCAGAATTCATGGTAAGATCTGGAGCCTGTACTCCCAGGAGGAGCGCACTATGCACACAAGCTGAACACCCCTCAGACGGGTGATGAAGGACACAAGTTAGACTCCGCCTACCCACATTGTGCTTTGCCACTGACTAGCGACGAGTTTAAAACAATGACTAATTGCTGTTGTTGTTTTTACGCGATGTTCCAAGCCGTTAATTCCAAAACAACAACAATAAGCATAATAAAGTAATTAATTCTTCAGACGAGGGTGAAGCGCCCTGTGCATATGAGGGCTACTGTCTACTGCGCTTAAACACAACACTTCTGAGACCTGCGCTCACCACAGGAGAACTCGGCGATGCGATCCGCGGTCACTCCCGCCGACAGCAGCAGCTGATCCTTGAAATCTGACACCTGTCAGCAGAGCAAACAGGCCCAGCGGTCATCAGTGCCCATCCCCAGTGCCCGTATCGCACACGTCAACACAAACAGACGCAGTTTCCCAGGAGGATAAGAGTATTATTGTCATCTCTCTGCTCTTACGGGCTGCATGGTTCCCCCGGCGATGATGACGGCCCGGCAGTCCTTCAGCACCGTGGCAAAGTGCACCGCCGGGTTGAGCAGCAGGAACTTGACGCTGCTTTGAGCCAGAACCCCTGCAGATATACACACGAGTACAAAACGCTGAAGCGTAATCTCCTTCACCCGCCTTCAACGGGGAGAGAATATCCGTACAATAACTAGTACACACACCTTGCCTCTGGACCACCACTCTTCCATCTTTGTTGGCGTTGGTAAGAGCAAAGATAAAACCCTCCACCTGCATCATGGGGGAGCTCATGCTGGTTTGCCCCGTCTGGTCAGGAGTGGGTACTGCAATGACACAATGACAAAAACTTGTCTCCATTTCTAAATGGGATTTTTACTCAAAGTAACTACTTTATATTCTGTAAGTATGGTACGGTACTATTCCTTATATGTGAGTTATGGACAATAATCCATACACAGGAAACGCATTAGTGATGTAAAGGGAGGAAGCCACACATGCGAAAAAGGATGTCCCGCATCAGGTATCTGCAACCCAGTGTGAGTTCACTGTTGTCCTGGACCTATATCCTTTCCACCAGCAAACAAAATCAAAATCAGCAACTAATTTAGACCCAGAAAAACAAGTGGTTAAGTCCATTTCTTAAATTGACCAATTAAATGCTCAGTAACAATGCAAGACCAGCACACCCTGTGTCTCTCCAGGACCACGGCTGCTGTGACATCACAGCGACATGATCCAGTTGCCACGGCGATATGGCAACACTGATTCCCGTGTTCTCTCGCTTACTGTGGAAAAACCATAGAGCGTATACAGGAACTAGAGAGGCGGGAGGAGCCAGGAGTGTGTCGAGTAAATCAACTCGACTATAAAGGAATCGCGTCAAGTAAAATTACAGATTGATTCTTATTCCTTTATGTATTATGGGTACAACTGGGTTGAATATATGACTGTAAACCCCTTAGTTTGGTAGAAAAAGGCAGGGAGCTTCTCCATCATAGCCTATATATGGGGACATTGAGAGTTGCGGTGCACTGGACGCCATATTGGTTGCTGCAGCTTTGGCAATAGAAGCAAGCGGTTACATCCGTTCCATACCATAGAGTTGAGAGGGAAAGACGCAGGTGAACGTGCTGACCTGCCGGTGCCCGCTGGCCGCTCTGGAGAGACTGCAGGAAGCGGCTCAGCCCCTCCGTCCTCTGGTTCTCCTTATTGGACACATTGACCTTCACACCAGACCCATGGTACTTCTCCACAAAGCCTCGCAGCTGGACACAGGGGTCAAGGGTCAAGGGTCATCTTAGGTCACTGCCTGCATTTGTGTCACACTAGATCATCGTAACAGCTCATTTTAAGTGCCGTGTCACTTTTATTTTATTCAGTTTATTATATTATCCTGTCGGGTAAGTGAGGACTAGGTAAAATGTGTATTTTCTGAATCCAGCGGTTCCAACAGTCAATACCCTTGTTAAAACGTTCGGCACTCTGAATACTGAACACAAGCGATATTGCGTGCTAGAACCCCTCACTTAACCTACATTCAAAATAAGTTTTACATGATTTAATTTAATTATTATTATTAAAAATTACAATCATCAATTAAATCGCCAAATTCGTTAATAGGTAAGTCGAACAGTAACCTGGTGGATCAACTAACAAGCCAAAACAAAGTCTAAATCAGGTCTTGAGATTAAGTAATTTTATTAAATGAAAACATTCAATTAGAATAATGACTGGGAATCATACATTCACGAAGGATTGTAGGCTGACTACTTATAATTCACAAAAGTGAAGACATTAAACCAGACATTAATTAGGAAATATACCAGAAAAGAGAGAGATAAGCCAAAAATTGTCAAATTATTTACCCTCCAGCGGAACAGGAACAAAAGGAAACGCACGAGGAACCAAAAAGAATGACTTCTTCACACAAACTCCACAATTGACTAACTTCTTTTTCTGCGGTACACTCATAAAATACCTCCACAGGAAGACCATCCCTGTCCTGATTGGGTTAAGGTGTGGGGGAGGGGGGGGGAGAGGGGTCATTTATGACAGACTGGCTTATCTTTGATGGGGGGTTGAGAATGAGAGAGAGAGACAGAGATAGAGAGAAGGGGGGAAATATTAGATATCCTACATCCCTCTCTTGTAAGAATAGGTGCATGCACCTGCTAAAAACCTATTCTTACATCACCAAATAGGAATCACATTACACATTTGGACATTGAAGATGCAGTTACCTGCTAACAACAAAAACAACTGTCCAAATGGTTCACCAACCATTTTTAAAACATTTAGTCCATGCCCAGTTTAATAGTCCCTTTGTGATCTAGAGTCATATCTCTATTAGACACTCTTTTGTGTCGCTGCTGTTATGACACCCTGGTTCAGTCTCTTCCTTCTCCAGTGTCCGGGTATCTAGACTGGCAAGGGACCAGAAGTTCCCTGGACTTGGGTAACATGCAGTGCTTTTTCCATTAGTGTTGCAATTGCGTGAGTGAAATGCAACCTACTCCACAGTGTCTCTACCAGTTGTGCACGGCGTGCGGGGGCTCTGTCTCCTGTGACAGGAAGCTGGACGATCCACAGGTGGCAAAGTGCAGTCAGGGCCTCTCTTCTGACGGGCGGGGAAGCTCCTCTTTCCCTGTCGGAATCCATTTTGGCTCCTTTAGCCTGGATCCAATTGGGTGGACTGCTGACGGCAGTTGCTTAGGCTAGCTTCCCGCGGCAGGGTGTGGGACCGGTTGCACTTGTTTGCACTTGTGTCTGTGGGTGTCCTTTAGGGAATGGCAGGAGAAGACTGTGGGAGTTGAGGGCTTAGGCATTAACACTCATAGCGAAGACCGGAACAATTAATGATAGCACTGCATGTTATGACCACTGTCAGTCCATGCCGGGGAACCTTACGGACAGGGTTTACCTTCCACGGGATTGCCAGTCTAAATAATCACATGAATAGGGCTGACTTGTCCAGAAGTGTCTATGAACAGTATTTGGCGGGGCACCTACACTCTATAAAAGGGACTTAAACACAACATGGGCATGGTATTAGGTTAAAAGGTGGTGGTAGGGATGGATGGGGGGGGCAGAGAGAGCCCGAGAGAGAGAGGCCGAGAGAGAGAGGCCGAGAGAGAGAGACAGAGAGAGGGAGAGAGAGAGAGAAAGAGCAAAAGACATTAGGCAACATCCCGTCATTCCCTCTCTTGGAACGATAGGTGCATGCAGCTGCTAAGAGCCTATCGTTCCATCATCATAACAACCACACATTTGGACATTATATCATTGTACAATGATAGCTGCATGAAAACAAGTGTCCTAATGGTTCACTAACCATCTTTAAAACAATTAGTCCATGTCCAGTTTACTAGTCCCATTGTGATGATCCGGTGTGGTGCAGACATTTATTTATTTTTTTCACTGCTGTCATTGCACCTTGATTCAGTCAATTCCTTCTCCAGTGTCAGGGTATCTGGACTGGCAAGGGAAGAGGCTCCCTGGACTTCCTTGGATAACATGCAGTGCTTATTCCCCTTAATGTTGTAACTGTGTGAGTGAAAGGCGGCCTAATTTGACAGTGTCTCTACCAATTCTGCACAGCGTGCGGGGGGCTCTGTCTCCTGTGACAGGCAGCTGGACGATCCACAGGCGGAAAAGTGCGGTCAAGACCTCTCTACTGACGGGCGGGGAAGCACCTCTTTCCCTGTCGGAATCCGTTTTGGCTCCTTGAGCTCGGGGCCAGTTGGGTGGACTGCTGACGGCAGTCGCTTAGGCTAGCTTCCCGCGGCAGGGTATGGGTCCGGTTGCACTTGTGCCTCTGGGGGTCCTTCGGTGAGTGGCAGGAGAAGACTGTGGGACTTGAGGGTTTAGGCCTTATCACTCACAGCAACATGTGAAGAGGGGAACACTGCATGTTATAAGCACTTAGTCCATTCAGGGGAACCTTACGGACAGGATTTACTATCCACAAGATTGCCAGTCCAAATAATCACCTGAATAGGGCAGACTTGTCCACAAGTGCCCAGGAACAGCATTGGAGGGGGCACCTACACTTTAAAAAAGGGACTTAAAAACATGGGCATTGTCTTATGTTAAAAGGTGGTGGTAGGGATGTGGGGGGGGTGGTGAGGGGGGGGGCAGGGGCAGGCAGAGTGCCAGTTTTACCTCCTAGAACCCCAGTGTGGTTACTGGCAGTCCTTTGGCTGCGGAGGGCCACAGCGTTCAGCAAACCGGGATGACAGGAGGCATCCTGTCATCTTGCTTCTTCCGCACGTGGATGCCCCTTAACCACGCCCGTCTCATCTCTGTCCAGGGGTCTATGCCAGTTTTGGCTTTGGTTCCCTCTCTGGGCAGCTGGGCTGATCGTTGCTCGTAGGCATGCAGTCCATCACTGCTCTCCGAACACTTCTGATGTCGGAAAAGGGCTCTTGCACTCTCCCTGGATGACGTGTGTGTGCGAAGTTTGCAGGTGTGGCTCGGGGGTGGAGAGACGAGGGTGGGGGAAACTGTTGTGCTAAATTGACTGCTTTCATCTTGCTTTGGATTGCAAGACAACACTCTGGCGGAGACTTTGAGGGCCAGAGGAGTCGTAAAACGGCCGGGGGTTGGCTTCCTGCTCCGTTTCTCCCGGGGTCTCTTTACAGCTCTGATAGGGGAGCGAGACTTTCGCAGAAGTCCCCCTATCTCCTCCATCACAGGAATTGTGGAAGTGGGAGAGTCCACAGAGCACACCCCTTCTGTCTGTGCAGCAGACAGAGGTTCCCCGGATTCAGCAGGAGGGGAAGAAAAGTCCACAAGGGGTGGGGTGGGGTCCTCGGCCTGGGTGGACTTTTCTGTGGGGGCTGACTCCACCTGTTGGGGTGCGTAGACCTCTCCACCTGGCAGGGCTGATGGGCCTGTAGAAGCCGGTTCCGCATCCTGCGGTTCAACGGTCTCCTCACCAGGCTGGGCTGCTGCGTCTGCAGTAGCAGGTTCTGCCCCCAGGGGTTCGACGGTCTCCTCACCAGGCTGGGCTGCTGTGTCTGCAGTAGCAGGTTCTGCCTCCAGGGGTTTGACGGTCTCCTCACCAGGCTGGGCTGCTGTGTCTGCAGTAGCAGGTTCTGCCTCCAGGGGTTTGATGGTCTCCTCACCAGGCTGGGCTGCTGTGTCTGCAGTAGCAGGTTCTGCCTCCAGGGGTTTGACGGTCTCCTCACCAGGCTGGGCTGCTGTGTCTGCAGTAGCAGGTTCTGCCTCCAGGGGTTCGACGGTCTGCTCACCAGGCTGGGCTGCTGTGTCTGAAGTAGCAGGTTCTGCCTTCAGGGGTTTGGCAGTCTCCTCACCAGGCTGGGCTGCTGTGTTTGCAGTAGCAGGTTCTGCCTCCAGGGGTTTGACGGTCTCCTCACCAGGCTGGGCTGCTGTGTCTGCAGTAGCAGGTTCTGCCTCCAGGGGTTTGACGGTCTCCTCACCAGGCTGGGCTGCTGTGTCTGCAGTAGCAGGTTCTGCCTCCAGGGGTTTGATGGTCTCCTCACCAGGCTGGGCTGCTGTGTCTGCAGTAGCAGGTTCTGCCTCCAGGGGTTTGACGGTCTCCTCACCAGGCTGGGCTGCTGTGTCTGCAGTAGCAGGTTCTGCCTCCAGGGGTTCGACGGTCTCCTCACCTGGCTCAGCTGAGAGGACTGCAGCAGCGGATTCCACGTCCTGTGGGGTCACATCCTCTGTGGTGGCTGGTGTGATACAAGACACAGAGCTGTTTCCCCAAAATTCCTCCAGGGAAGGGGGGCTCACCAGGGGGGCGGCTACATTGTCTGTGGAGGTGACAAAATCCACAGAATTGTCCAAGCCTGAAGGGGGTGGGGATGAGTCAAGGGAGAGTGCTGTATTGTCCTCGGTGGGGGGTGGTGCCTGGGTTATGGCTGGAATGGCGCCATGCACTGCTCCTTCCAGCGCATGCTGGACTGCCACAGAAGAAACTGGTTTGGCAGTAACTCCTGACTTAGAGTGGTGCTTTTCCCAAGCCAGTTTCCACATCTGGTTTACCTCCTCCCATGCCTGCTTTGACCGCCAGAGGTAGAGAAAATGTTGTCTTTTCTCTAGGTACGACCTTATCCCTTGGAAAATCTTGCGCTTGGTTTCATCACTATCTGGAGAAATCAGATAGTCCAAATACTCAGTCCGCAGGTTGTAAAGGGCCTCCTCCTTCAGCTGGTCCATTGCCTTGAGCTGTTCTGCAAATTTTGGGCACTGGGCTATCAAATATTGCCGTTCTGATAACATGAGATACCACTGCTGATCCAGCCTTGACTGGCCAGGGAATGCTGGTAGGTTAGCAGTGGAGGGTAAATGAGGCATCTCTCTCTTTGTCTGGTATGCCATAATAATATTTTTTTTTTTAAATTTATTTAAAAAAATAAAATAAAATCAATAAATCTAAGACCAGTCGATTAGAAAAAGATTTGAACTTGTCTCAGAGTTTACCGCAGTTTACTCAATAGCAAAATTTAGTATGCTATAGGACAACCTATCTCGGTGGAACCTCCAATTATGTCGGGTAAGTGAGGACTAGGTAAAATGTGTATTTTCTGAATCCAGCGGTTCCAACAGTCAATACCCTTGTTAAAACGTTCGGCACTCTGAATACTGAACACAAGCGATATTGCGTGCTAGAACCCCTCACTTAACCTACATTCAAAATAAGTTTTACGTGATTTAATTTAATTATTATTATTAAAAATTACAATCATCAATTAAATCGCCAAATTCGTTAATAGGTAAGTCGAACAGTAACCTGGTGGATCAACTAACAAGCCAAAACAAAGTCTAAATCAGGTCTTGAGATTAAGTAATTTTATTAAATGAAAACATTCAATTAGAATAATGACTGGGAATCATACATTCACGAAGGATTGTAGGCTGACTACTTATAATTCACAAAAGTGAAGACATTAAACCAGACATTAATTAGGAAATATACCAGAAAAGAGAGAGATAAGCCAAAAATTGTCAAATTATTTACCCTCCAGCGGAACAGGAACAAAAGGAAACGCACGAGGAACCAAAAAGAATGACTTCTTCACACAAACTCCACAATTGACTAACTTCTTTTTCTGCGGTACACTCATAAAATACCTCCACAGGAAGACCATCCCTGTCCTGATTGGGTTAAGGTGTGGGGGAGGGGTCATTTATGACAGACTGGCTTATCTTTGATGGGGGGTTGAGAATGAGAGAGAGAGACAGAGATAGAGAGAAGGGGGGAAATATTAGATATCCTACAATCCCTTTTTCATTTTTTTCAGCTGTCTTGTCTTCACTTTGTGCTCTTTGAACAGCAAGTCAGAAATGCATTTTATAAATAAAATGTATTGCTATTATTACAAGGGAAAGAAATAGTGAGAGAGAGAGAGGGAGAGAGAGGGAAGAACATTCACAGTCTAGCATGGTGTTATAATTTCCACTGGGCAATAAATAAGACAGTCTGCTCTACAGCATTGCACCAGAACAACATGAAGTTCAGCTGGCAGGAAAAAACTCCAGCATAGCCTGTCTCTCCACAACCAAAGGGAGTCACTCTATGACGTACTTATTTTATTAATCCCATATAATGCATATTAATGGCCTTACAAGAACATCTGAATCCCTCCAGCAAACAAACGTTACTGAGAAAGTTCATTATTTTCACTTGACCTGAGCACGGCACGTTCAGTACACAGTAAAATGTCCAGTGTTAATTCAACACTTAACAGAGCATATATGAGCCCAATCTGGCCAGAGTAGGCTCATATGTACACTGCTCGAGTTTAATTAACACTGGACATTTTACTGTGAATTTACTGTGTAAAGCACATAGGTCAACATCACCTGAATGTGAGCATGAGAACCACAAGAAGCACAGACCCGTACTGAACACCCACCTTTCGGCTAATAAGACTCTTCTCAAAGTACCTCTGCACCTGCAGAAGAAGAAGAAGAAGAAGAAGAAGAACATCATCCATCAAAAACAGAGGAAAGAGCCACGTGTACTTTCTGCTTTCCTTTGTAGCTCTGCAGAGCAGTGTACCATCGATACACGTACACCACGGCCTTCATCAAATACATTTCATAAGCTGTTAAACGGGAGGGGAAGACGGCTCGGCCTTTTCAAACGCGGTTCTCCGATCGATGGACGTCTTATAGCGCGGCCGATATCTTCCATCTTCCCTGCAGGGCTCAAAGTTTGGCTTTGGGGCGGTGATTCATTAAGGGTTTGTTGTTTGGCTTTGGGGCGGTGATTCATTAAGGGTTTGTTGTTTGGCTTTGGGGCGGTGATTCATTAAGGGTTTGTTGTTTGGCTTTGGGGCGGTGATTCATTAAGGGTTTGTTGTTTGGCTTTGGGGCGGTGGTTCATTAAGGGTTTGTTGTCTCAGAATGGCAGCGAGGGGTTTTTTCTCCCCGCGGCAGATATCACGTTTTAAACGGACGGCGGCGGTGAGGCGGTGCGTTACCTTGAAGAGGTTAATGTTATCAATCTGTGCTTTGAAGAGGAAGTCGTTGATGGTTAGCAGTTCGGTACCTGGGGGAGAAGGCCACAAGGCCGATCGATGGGAAATGAGCAGAAATATAATTAATCTCTTATTTATTACAGTGCGATCGATACTCCTCTCACAGCTCTGCTCAGACATGTACTCATGCCCCAACAACCAGAGGCACTGGCAACAGATGGCAACAAAGGACAAAATACTCTAATAATGCTGTGATAAACACACTAATAATGCTCTAATACACACAATAGAGGTGTGCAGTGCTCTAATACACACAATAGAGGCGTGCAGTGCTCTAATACACACAATAGAGGCGTGCAGTGCTCTAATACACACAATAGAGGCGTGCAGTGCTCTAATACACACAATAGGGGCGTGCAGTGCTCTAATACACACAATAGGGGCGTGCAGTGCTCTAATACACACAATAGAGGCGTGCAGTGCTCTAATACACACAATAGAGGCGTGCAGTGCTCTAATACACACAATAGGGGCGTGCAGTGCTCTAATACACACAATAGAGGTGTGCAGTGCTCTAATACACACAATAGAGGCGTGCAGTGCTCTAATACACACAATAGAGGCGTGCAGTGCTCTAATACACACAATAGGGGCGTGCAGTGCTCTAATACACACAATAGGGGCGTGCAGTGCTCTAATACACACAATAGAGGTGTGCAGTGCTCTAATACACACAATAGGGGCGTGCAGTGCTCTAATACACACAATAGGGGCGTGCAGTGGAGTTGGTTGAGGCGAGAGAGGTATGCTCTGCTCCAGGTGTGCGCCACATACCTGTCTGATTGGTCTGAGTATGAGGGTTCTGTCCAACCTTCCCTGCAGAGACACAACACACAATCAGCACATAGCCCACCACAGGCCAGACAGGGTGTGAAATTAACACCCAAAGCCAGCCAAATGCTCATTACATTTAAGAGTTTCTACTCTAGCAGCCAGTTAACCGGCAGGTAACCAACCAGGTTGTGTTATATATTGCAAAAGGTAATGTGGCTGGTAAAGTGTTGAAAATGGCTGGTGATTTTTTGAATACACAAGCCACTCTGGCCAGTGGGTGAAAAGGTTAATTTCAGAGGAATGCTACACACAGGCAGGCTGGGTTTACACAGAGCTCCCAGTAGACCAAACACAAACATCACCGTTCCAGCAACAGGCAAAGATGGGGTCTGCAGCTAGAGGCGCTAACACCGCTAACTCATAATTGCAAGAGACCGATCGGTTATTCCCCAACAGTCCGGAGAGTTTAACATGTAGTTTTACCCCCCAAACCCCCTCACCTCCCAACACACGGACCAGCCCGTCCAGCACAAACAGGATCTGCTTGATGTACATCAGATTCTTGGCTTTCAGACGCTTCCTGTAATCAGACAGGTAACAGTTCAGTTAACCAGCAGGGGGGCTAACGTGGAGTTTAACATGAGCAACTATTTTCATTCAGTATAGGACAACTACCTAATGCATTGCAAAAACTATGCCCATAATAACTCTGGTCTTAAAATAAGAGCGAGTAAAGCCCTAAAAAGGTTTTTTTTCTTAAAAGGAACTTTTAAAAAGCTTTTTATTTAGCTATTCTAATGATTTATTTGACAGCAATCACTAAACAAACCCCGGCTCTTGATCTTTGTGTACACTGTGTCACTCTGATGCAGGATTGCTGTGGTTCCTCAGGTCAGATTGGACTGCAGTAAGTATAGGCCAATGCTGCCACCATGTGGCGGTGAGGGGAAGGTCACCCGGCCTGGTGCTGCATTTGGTGCTGAAACACAACTGATGTGACGCTGAGGCCTATCTGTGGTTGCCGTGGGCGATTACAAGGAAAAATACTAGAACACCCTAGAAGCACAAGCCAAGAGCCAGCCTTCACAATCACACTCGCATCAAGGTACGGACGCCACGGCAACCTACATCTGGCTGCTGCTGAAGCTTTCTGACAGTTGTGTGGGTGCACAACCCACGGTTACCATGACAATCAGGCTGGCCATCATTTGGACGGCATGTGTGCGCCAATTTTGAGGAGCAAGAATAATCAAAGCGAGCATATATCTCGAATAACAGGGATGAGACTCTTCTTAATTCAGTTTAATTCTCTTTTCCCCCCCAAATAAAGCCTTAGAAATCTCTGGTATGTCCATAAAGTGTTTTTTTTGCAGTATCCGATGATGCCCGTTTAATTTTCAAGACAAAGAGTCAACTACCATCACTAAACATTTGAAAAACGAAGCACCTCCTGCTTAATTAAATTTAAAACCCATCCAGCTCAAAACTGGACGAGTTTTTCTTGATGCTGTTTGTTATGTTTGCATGTTGTTGGTTATAATTGGGAATAAAAATGTTTTCAGCACCCGAATGCAGCAAAGAAACGTTTTTTCCAAATTTCGCGCCAGATTTCCAGCCTTGAAAGTAGGCGTAGCTCCTGGCTATGACAGCACTACCTACCTCCTATCACACAGGAGGAAATGAAGGACCAGCAGGATTGGCTGATCCAGCACTGTTTTTTCAAAGGGAGGCCAGATTAGAAGCTCCTCTGTCTGGACTACTGCATTACTGCAGGGGGGTATTTCACAAAGCAGGATTACTGAGTTAGCTGGATAACAGCATTGAGTAAAACCAGGACCCTGTTTAACAAAGCAGGATTACTGAGTTAGCTGGATAACAGCACCGAGTAAAACCAGGACCCTGTTTCACAAAGCAGGATTACTGAGTTAGCTGGATAACAGCATTGAGTAAAACCAGGACCCTGTTTAACAAAGCAGGATTACTGAGTTAGCTGGATAACAGCACCGAGTAAAACCAGGACCCTGTTTCACAAAGCAGGATTACTGAGTTAGCTGGATAACTGCACTGAGTAAAACCAGGACCCAGTTTCACAAAGCAGGGTTACTGAGTTAGCTGGATAACAGCACCGAGTAAAACCAGGACCCTGTTTCACAAAGCAGGATTACTGAGTTAGCTGGATAACTGCACTGAGTAAAACCAGGACCCAGTTTCACAAAGCAGGGTTACTGAGTTAGCTGGATAACTGCACTGAGTAAAACAAGGAACAGCTCTTTTTACTTCAGTCCATGTTCCGCATTTTGGAGGGTCCCGGGTTTTACTCAGTGCAGTTATCCAGCTAATTTATTAATCCTTCTTCGTAGTATACAAAGTAAAGAGCTGCTCCGGGTGCTATCGGACAGCTGTACTATCTATCTGCGTCCATCTCAAACACACTCATCACATTGCTCATGTGTCACGCATTTTTTCATTAGCGCATTGCAGAGGTGAGCAAGCGAGCGCTCTGGTGATTTTATCTCTATCAGCGTCGCACAAGATTAAGGAAGCCAGTCACTTCATCTGAAGCCAAGAGCTGAAATCAGAGCAGCAAAGAGAATGCTAATTCAGCTAAGAAACAGGAAGAGGAAGTGCTCACCTGTAACGCTCCTGGTACTGGGACAGCTGGGAATGAGCAAAGCAGATCTGGGAAGGAAGAGACGGACGCACTGAGCCAGAGTAACACTCCGTCCTGTGAAACGCAATTGAACCCAAAGGCGAAGGCCGGGTGCTGTGCTCAACACACACCTCTGAGTCACAGCGAATACATATGAGACACGGCAACTGCCCTCAACTTCCTGTCTGCATTACAGCCAGCTCCACTGAACGCACTTTCACAGGTACAAAATGGCGCCACTCGTGCCACACTTGTGGGTTGATAATACGTCAATATGGACGTTTTAATTTGAAAAGGTCATCGGGTGGGCAGGCGGGCAGAGGGCTTGTTTATCTCATGCGTGAACATCATTCAGAGGGGTGTTGCCCTACCTGGGCCCCTGTGACCTGCCCCCTGGCTGGGTTACCTGGGCCCCTGTGACCTGCCTCCCGGCTGGGTTACCTGGGCCCCTGTGACCTGCCCCCCGGCTGGGTTACCTGGGCCCCTGTGACCTGCCCCCCGGCTGGGTTACCTGGGCCCCTGTGACCTGCCCCCCGGCTGGGTTACCTGGGCCCCTGTGACTTCAGAGCTGTGGATGCAGGTGATGGTGTCGGTCAGGTTGTGGGCCTCGTCGATGATCACCACCTGGCCCTTGAGCTTGATGCCTGAGGCGCGGCGTGTGGCCTCGTGAAGCAGCGTCTGATAGGGCAGCACCACCAGCTGAGGATGAGGAAGAGAGAGGGAGAGAGGGAGGGAGAGAGAGAGAGAGAGGGAGAGAGGGAGAGAGAGGGAGACAGAGGGGTGAGAGATAGAGATAGAGGGGGAGGGGGAGAGATGGGGGGGGGGGTAGAGATAGATAAATAGATAGATAGAGATAGAGGGGGAGGGGGGGGCAGGTCAAATAAATGACAGCAGACAAAAAAACCTACTGGGTGGTAGGACAAACAATTATATGTAGTTTATATATAATATAATATATAATGTAGTTATAACAGCCTATATTTAATTCAATCTATACGCAGTCAAATCATTACAAAAAAGCCCTCGCTGGTTCTGAGCACCAAAACTTTAAACACCCCCCCCCCCCAATAAGGTACAGGTCTGGGAGGAAATCATAAGCATTTATCCATTTATCCTTAAGAGCAGCTGAAGCCATTACGATAATCTGTACATGGGGCCTAGCTTTTCACTCATGCGGTTCTTTCTGCAGCCTGGATAACCCATTATATAGTGCTATTGATAGGGCCCCCATTACAGTGCAGTCAAAAAGTACGTGGACAGTGACAGGCTCTGTACTCCAGCACATTCAAACGCAGAGATGTTATTAGTATCGCTTGTAAGAGTACCTGAAAATAACATGAAGACTCGTTTGATGTTGTTGTGTCCGGACATCAGGAAGTCATGGCATGGAAAGGACCAAACCAAATGTTAACACTTTGGCCCTTCAGAGGCAATTTCCTCCTGGTTTCTACTAGTTTTATTTAAATGTCAATATCTAAAAAAATATTCCCTGCACATCCATGGTTTTAAGTTCGAACTGAAGAAGAAGCTGTATCATTCAGAAATTTGCTACAGAATACATTTATTTCAGAATAGTCACATACAGTATATATATAATAACCATAACATACGCCGCCTAATGTATTTAAATACGTTTAAAAAAGAACGTACGAAAGCGCATGTGTATTCACACAAGTACAGCAACGTATTTCAGCCCTAAGTGCGAGGGGTGGTCGCTGCGGAAATGTCGACTGTACGGGACTTTGGCGAAATATAACAAGATAAACTCTTCAGGGTTCATCACAAAACAGCTGTAGCTGAATATACTGGTAGGTACTTGGTTTCTTAAACATATTTATACGAGAGATTTTGGAGAAAAAAATGAGGTGTCTTCTAAACCGAAAGTGCATCAGGTACTGTATATAGTACAGTAAGCAAGGGAAAATGGCGATTGCTCATTTGTACAACGTTTTAAAAAAATATTATTGTTTCTATACGTGAACATGATTTTCTTAGCGTGTATAAACGGTGCATTTTATGCATTTTACAGTCTGTGGCTGTAGCCAGAGGAGGGTCGTAAGTGCTTTGGGCTATTAATAACGCCCTCCAAATTTATTGCACTGCAGTGTAACTGGAGAAGCTGAGGTTTTCGCAAGAGGCTACCCTTTTAAAAAATACTGCGTCAAAATTTACGGGGTTTTCTTAAAGCTGTAGTTTATATTTTCAGATGAACATGAATACTGTAATTGAGATGCATGCGTCTCAACCACTAGGGGTGAAGTTTATAGAGTTAAACATGAATATTTAAGTTTAAGTTAATTTGTCCAATTACTTTTAGTCCCCTAAAATGGGGGGGGGGGGGGGGGCTATGTATAAAAAGGGCTACAATTGCTACACAGTTCTCCCGATATGGATGTAAACACCCTCAAAAAAGAGTTTGTACTTTAACCTCAGTCACCTTTTCATTTCAAATCCAATGTGCTGGAGTACAGAGTCAAAACAACAAAAAAATGCATCACTGTCCAAATACATTTGAACTCCACTGTAACAGGACCCATATCAAGAGCACTATATAATGGGTTATCCAGGTTTCAGAAAGAACTGCATGAGTGATAAGCTAGGCCCCATTTCAGCTTTTCCTGCCTGCCGGCTACCTTCCTTCCTTCCTTCCTTCCTTGTTCCCTCGTCTCCGTGTGTCCCGGAAAGGCCTAACTGGCTGCCATGACAGCGAAAATGTGCTTAATAAAATGTTTCACACATGAAGGGAGGAAACATGATATGTCCTTGGCCTCCTTTGTCAAAGGACACAATGAGAGAGCATCCTCTGCAGAAGGAAATTAGGTTATACTGTAAATGACTACAAGCCCCACAATGCCTAGCTTAAGTAAGTGCATATTTATTCAACGACATGTAAAAAATGTTTATCTTTAATATATACACAGCCAGAACATATACTGTGACATATATTTAATGTCTTGCTGAATATATGCACTCTCAGAGAAAAAGGTACAAAATATATCTAAAAGGTACAAACGCTTGTCACTGGGGTGGTACCATATATGTACATAAAATTGTACCCTGAGCCAGCAATACATAATTAATTTGTACCTTTTTAGCTTGAGAAGGTACTTATTAGTACCCAAGTAGAACATTATTGTACTTTCAGGGTACATTTGGGAAATTAGCACCTTAAAGAAGAAACATGTACCTCCACTGTACTTTTATTTCTGAGAGTGTGCGGCTGGAACACCTACACTGACAGATCGTTTCTGTGGTGGAGCCTGCTTAGCCTGATTAGCCTGGTGCAGGACAGGGTAAGAAAGAGCCCTACCTGGGCCGCTGGGAGAGCCATTCGGCCCCCATAGTAAGGGCAGGCCTTCGTCTCCTTGCCCAGAGCCACCAGCTGCTCGATGTCCCGAACCTTGACCAGTATCTCGTCCCGCAGGCTCTGCAGCGCCTCCTGTCTGTAGAACGGGCACACTGCCTTGGCCACGCCTCGCCTCCGCTTGGGCTCCTCGTCCACTGGCTTCTCTCTCTTCTCTGGGTAGAGAGGCACAATCATCCCTGTTACCGTTTATCCAGCAGGGCTTAAAAAACAGGGTGCGGTTTGTATACAGCATTTCATGAGCTCTTTTAAATTCTTTGAAGATTTAACGTGAGGAAAATATTTTCTGATGTTGCTGAAAAACATTGACCAAACGTTTGTGGTTTTAACTGCAGCAGAGAAGTCAAGTCTTGTGTTGGGTGTCTGTGGTCTAACAGCAGCAGAGAGGTGGGTTTAGCGTTGGCAGATTGCGGGTGAAGATTCAATACTTTATTACCATTTCAACCATTGATTGGAATTTGCCTCATTGAAGCTCTTAACAACAGAGATAACATAACATAAAAACAGTAAATATCACACAGACGGCCTTGTTTGCACATACACTCATACAGTCATAAACAGGCACACAGTGTCATACAGGTCCTTAATGAGCGCAGCTACCTTCCTACTTAAATACATAAAATAAAGTAAAAATACATATTGCTTATCCTAGAGTCCGTACTGCGATTTTTATAAAGTGCTTGTGCGTTGTCTACAAAGTGCTAGCGCAGATGTGCTGTCTCTGAGGCGACTGGTCCTGGAGATATCGCTCTGCAGTCTCTTACCTGAGGGAAGGGATTTTAAAAAAAGAGCGAGCGGGGATAGGTGAGGAAGCGGTCCGGGCCAGGCTCACCGTGCTTGTTCTTCAGCATCTCCAGGCAACGCTCGTTGATGAGCTGAGCGCTACCCAGCCTGAGGACCTCCTCATTGATGCACAGGTTCTGCGGGAGACGAAAGGGCACTGGCTCACAGCGCAGTGGGACGGGCGTGGCGCGGGCGTGGCGCGGATTGTAACGTGGGATTAAACGGGCCTGCTACTCACCTGCCGAGATCCCAGGGTGACCAGACTGACGTCCCCGGCAAACGGGCTCTTCTGCACCTCGTGCACGAACTGGGCCAGCTGTGAGTGGGTGCGGCTGCAGTAATATATCTGAGAGGAACAGCAATGTTAGTACACTACCTATGATAAGACGCAATGAAGTCAAGCTACTGCGGTTTGCAATAAAGACACACTTTACTTGTAAAATGAAGATAAAAACCTATTTGGTGTCTTCTGAATTACTTTCCAAGGGCTTCAAGATATTTATTTAATCCCTTTCCTGGACTGTGCCCTGGTTTTTCCACAGCTCTTGGATGGATTAAATATTTCAAAGGTTTTCAACGACTGCGAGAACCCTGAATCACAGTTTGAACAGCTTCGACACCCAGGTTCCAAACATCTCCACATGCGATGATGGGGATGCACTTCACAAACCTTTGTCACATGGTCTTCTTCCAGGTCATCATCATCATCTTCATCACAAAACCTGTGGAAAAGATGAGGGCTCAAAATATTACAGCTGTGGATATACGGTCATATTATGGTCCGGTTCAGTTAGACGTCTCTTAAAAACCCGTTAACCTCATTTTATTCATCTTGACACTACATAACTTTTTGGGATCAAACAGTAAACACACAAAATACATAATGCTATATTTTCAAAACATCCTATACCAACTTTGTAAACAAAGGTGTTGAGTGGGGTCATTTGTGGGGTAGCTGTATAAAATGTAAGAAAATATAAGTTTTTTTAGTTTTTAACTCAGATTTTTTGTGTGTAATTCTGGCGGAACTTTCCGATATTGGTTTTAAACTTCACAACCGTTCACTTACCTCAGGCTCTAAAATGAGATGTTGCATCACAGGTTTTTAATATTTAGGGATAAAAGGATAGTCAATTGGGAGACACACAAAAGGCGATGCCGAAAGTGTCAATATTTTTCTATTACAATAGTTTTGTGTCAATACTTTAGGCGTCAATTTGACCCCAAACATAAAAGGCATCATAAAATTTACATAATATAAGAGTTAAGGAATGCATTCTGCTCATACACGGACACATTCAGTCTGTGTACGTGTGCCCTGCGTACTTTCTACTGATAATCTCTTCCTCCTTACACATCAGTTTGGACTGAATAAAATTCCTCCTCCACACAGCAGCAGGCAGATCCTCAGTGACAGTGTAGGTGAGACGGTGTGAGACGGCGTGCAGAGGAGTGCAGTCTGACAGATTTACCACCCCCGGCCAACTGTCGCCCGAAAAAGCCAGCCGCCCGCCCCCCCACCTGTTCTTGGGCTTGGCGTCGTCATCGCTCTCGTACTCGGCCACGATAAGCTCCTCCTCTCCGTCCTCCAGGCCCGCCCCCGGCTCCTCCTCCAGGGATTCCTTACTGAGCCGGAGCAGCCGCACCGCCTCCTCGTCCTCCTCCTCACCGCTCTGCGAACACACGCACGTCAATTCTCGCACCCCCTGAACTGTCACCCTGCCGGCACCCCCCGTTCTCACGCATCGGTCACCGTGAGAACCGCTGTGCGTCAGCACGAGGGGGAATGAGGCCCGTCTGGAGCGCTGCGGTAAAGTCTGAGGCACATTCCAATGAACAGGACGGCACCAGCAAGCATATAACTTTCATATAAAGTCTTAGGCACGCCACTGTCTAAGCAAAGAAGCCCTGGAATGAGAGGGCCATGTCTGAACTACATCCGCAACAAAAATCTACTGCCTGCAGCAGAAGGCTTTACTTCAAAAGAGAGGGCCATTTCTAAATGAAACCACTCGCTATACCAAGACATACATATGGTTAGCTGAAATTTTTTTCTGAAACTTTGTTCTAGAGATGGACCGAATATATTACCATTGAATATTTTAAAATGCTGCATGGCCTATCTGTTCATTTTACATTTGCGATATGTTAGTGCACTCTTGAAAGCTTTTACATAAACATAAGAAGGAAGCCAATTCTGAATCTATCATATAAAAAAAGGTGACTTGGCTCTATAAACGACCGCAGAGGAGAAGGGGGCTTCTGGGGGGCTCTTCTGATTAAAACAGGGGGTTCAGTGTGGTGACATGCCCCCACAATCTGGTACCTAGTCCAGACTGCGCCAGTGATGATGTCGGAGGCCGGAAAAAGGAAAAGGAGGCAAAGAGGCAGCCAGATACCTTGCGCTTCGGGGCATATTTGAGCTGGGCGTTGTGTCGAATCAGCTCCAGACGCTCCTTCCTCCTCTTCCTCTTCATCTCTTCTTCCTGGACAGAGAACAAAACGTCAAAAAAAATAAAAATAAAAAAATAAAACGAGCAACACAAGAAACAGATCAGCAGAGACGCTGCCCCCAAGAAATCCCCACTGACCACTGCCACAGCCGTCAAGAGCTGTCAAACAGAGTGTGTCACATTCCTAGCCCCGCTGCTCTCAAATGACACAGGGGGGGGGGGGGGGGGTTGTCCTTGCACTCCAGGAGCCGACAGTAATTGGTGGGCCAATGAGAGCGGGCACCAGAATAGCAGTGGCTCTCGCCGTCAAACAGAGAAACGCGGTGACCGCGCGGCAGCCCGCATTCCGGGTGCGGTGTCCCGTTACACGCTACCTTCAGCTTGCTGACCAGGTCCCTCTCCGCTCTCTTCTGCACAAAATCTGTTATCCAGTCGGGCTCGGCGGAGGAGGAAGAGGAGGAGGGGGCTGCGGATGAGGAAGAGCTGCCCTGGCTGGTGTCCTTCTGGCCGTCAGGTCCCGCCTCCTCCAGCAACTGGGCCGCCTCCCTCCTCTTCCTCTCCTCGTGATCCCGGAGCCAGGCAAGCGACCCACATATGAGACTCAAGGACTTTCCCTGGAAAACAAACAAAACAGGGTGGGTTTGGCCTCTGGTCCATTGACACAGTATGAACACCTAGTGTTATGTGACTTTAAAGTAGCAGGTGAGCTTACTGTCCCGGTGGGACTCTCGAAAATCCCAACCTTCCCCTCATCAAGTGTGCAGTACAACGCTTCCATGAACTGCTCCTGGATGGAGTACGGCTGGTAGGGGAACGGGAACCGCGTTGCCCCGTGCTGCATGACGGGAGTGGATATCTGGGGACAGGGACGTGACGTCGTAGATATTCATAGATTTGTATTACCGTTAAATAACAAGTCACCCTTCCACATTTCACTCAGTCACACAAAAAAGACCAAGGCGTAGATGTCCTTCAAAATAAAATGATTTTGAATTAGCTGTATATTTTTTATAACATCTTGTTTCCAACCCAGATTAGCTGAATTTTACGTTAGCTTGCCAGAAGTTTAAATTGAATTAGCTAGCCAGTGTCCTTCCTGCTTCCCTTATCTTACAAAGTAGCTAAAATTAACGGTACTTCTTGAGTTATGGATTAATGGCAATGACATTTCCTTAGCAAGACATCAAACTAGCAAATTAACTAAAGTTAGCTAGTGCAATTAGATTCAAATTTAACGTATATCATGAACAAATTAACGTTACCTGGTGTATATTAGGTCTATCGACGATGTACTAATTATCTGAGGTTATGTTTATTGATAAGAAATGGTTATAATTTAGCTAGCTAAGAGCGAACTGTTAATCCAGTCTTCTCTTCACGTAACGTTATGTTTACTAGTTTCTAGATATTTCTCCAAAGAACGCGCCAAGCAGAGCCAGCCAATCACTACACAGGGATGTAAAGGGACCAACTGCAAATTGCACGTGGGGCACTATCTAGCGGTGCAGTTACATCAAAAGCTGCGGCTTCATGTAGTCAGTGCACATATTCAACAAAAAACGGAAGGAATTTCAACATGTCCCCTGCAGCGATAGCGAAACACAATCTCCTTCCTAATTAACTTATAAACAGAAAAATGTTCAACAGCTTGCTCGTCTAAAATAAGTGTTGCCCCAATTGTTTAAAAAAAAAAAAAGATCGGTGATTTTTCTCCTCGTCTAGCCACTGGCTCTATTTTTCTTCGATACTACTTCCACATTTCCACAATCTGATGTCCGTAAATAACTTGAAATCGGTGAAGTACCACATGGTTACTGGAGATGACTATTTTTCGTTTATTGGCACATTGTTTAGTTTTAACACGGTCCCTCTTTTCCCAGCTCCAGTGGAGCTCCACCGAGAGACCCTCCCCCAGGGCTGGCTCACCCAGAGACCCGCCCCTCTGGCTCACCCTCCTCCTCCTCGGCTGTTCTCTGGAAAGTTCGGCGCCCTTCCTCCAGAATAAAGCGGTTTAAATTGTCCACTCTCTGTGTCAGTTAGCTGCAGAAGATAGATGTAGAAGAATCAAGTGCGTTAAGCTAGCTACAGCCAGTGTTAACATCTCAAGAGGACAAACAGCACTTTTTTTTTCTCCCCCCTGGCCCATCGCGTTTTCATGCAGCTAGTTAGATCGCTACTTTTGTTGCGAGATTTAGTCACAAGTAGCTACTGTAACGTTAGCTGGCTATTTGCAGTTGGGGAAGATAGAAGGTACCCTTGCCTTGTTGATATTGACTGCTGACTAGCGCTAGCTGGGTAGTGTCATATGCTTGCTGGTTGCTAGGACGTAACGTTAAGTTAGTAAGATCAATAGTCATTGGGAAGCATTATTACATTAGTTACGGCTACTGAGCTAGCAATACTTAAATCAAGAATTGTGCGAAAGGCTGCAAATCGGATATGACTGCAGAAGAAGTGACCAACGGAGGACAAGCCATGGAGGGGGAAGATATAACACAGAAGAGAGATGGGGGAGTTTTAAAGGTACCTAACGTTACCAATCTATAACGTTAACCGGCAAATGATCGTCTCTAACGTTAGATCGAGCAAGGCCGTTTAGCCATTCTCTCGCAAGCTCACCACAAAGCATGCGGTCATAGTGGTACCTAGCTAGGTAGCTATCGTTAGCAAGCTAGTGCTAACCGTTAATATAATTTGAGTGCGTATTTTATCAGGACTGGCTGGCTAGTTGGCGAAATACAAACATGTTGCTGTTAGTTTGTGAAGTTGGTGTCTGTCAGCTAGCCCGATGAGATTCGTCAACTAATCATATTAACAGCTATTTTAGTTGAGGGTACTGGGGTAGCTAAGCTGAGGTAAGCTAACTAACGTTAAGCATTGCGTGAATGCAGGGGGTTTGATAATAACATTACTAACGTTCGTGAAACCCATAATATAATTCGCTAGCTTGTTGTCCATGTTACTTGGTGCATGTTTCCAAAAGCAAAACCCGATTTCCTTAGCAATGCGTAAACATTGTTGTGCATCTGCTGAAGCGAGTGTTTACTAAGTTCACAAGGTGTACCTCCACACTGACTAGGCCGGACAGGGCTATAGCTAACGTTAGATGGCTAGCTCTAGCGGTGTGTTCTCTCCTCCCCATTTGGAGAACACGTGTTCGGATCCAGCGCATTTCTGCATTGCATACCGTGTGCTGCGTATCCCCGTTGTGAATTTTACCATTTCAAAAGCAAAAGTCAAAATCACTCTGAAGTCTAGGGCTAACGTTAATTTGCACAACGTTCATTATAACTTACTAACGTTAGTTTGTTCCCATAAGAATAACTCGGGTCCACGTTTCCTACCATGCAAATTTGCCTCATCAATTTGTTATAACCATAATTCGCCTAACACTAAGTTACTGAAGTTAAGTAACATTAGTTTGATGGCTACCTATGCGTTCATATCTCCTCGCTTTTTGTAGTATTTCCCAAAATGTATTGTTATTTGGTACATAAATTGGCAATCGCATGAACAAAACGCCATGTGCATGAGTTTCGACGCTTGGAAATAACCCTAATCCCATGGTTAACTAGAATACTAACATTTTTTCTACATAGGCTCTCTGTACCTATAGACCTTGGCATAGCATGTACTTGCCTAGCATCTATAAGAAATTGCTGACACTAAGTCATGGGACCTCAATCTTATGCAGTAAGCGCCGGTGTGGGTGCAGGGGACCTCAATCTTATGCAGTAAGGGCTGGTGTGAGTGCAGGGGACCTCAATCCTATGCAGTAAGAGCTAGTGTGGGTGCAGGGGTCTTCAATCTTATGCAGTAAGTGCTGGTGTGGGTACAGGGGTCCTTAATCTTATGCAGTAAGAGCTGGTGTGGGTGCGGGGGTCTTCAATCTTATGCAGTAAGGAGTGGTGTGGGTGCAGGGGTCCTCAAACGTATGCAGTAAGGGCTGGTGTGGGTGCGGGCAACCAATCAGTTTCACACCTGCTTCGACTAATCAACCAAGAGTCTTTGCTATGGACCTTGATTCGTAGAATGAGGTTTGGTTGCAACAAAATCCTGAACACACACCTGCCCTTTCTGGGCAAGATTGAGGACCCCTGCTTTAAGTGGTCAGTCTGCAAAACTGCAGCGTGGTTTGGTCCATCATCCTGGTTGGCGTTTATCTGCTCAGTGCTGTACATTAGGTGGCAGCATTCCTCAATTTGTACTTCAGTCTGTCACTAAAGCAGAGAACCTGCAAAACGGCATTCAAGGGGTTGTGAGTTGTCAAGTGAATCCTCACAGTCCGCCCTCGTATAGAATGGCCATAAAACAGAATCACCCCAAAAAGAGGAGTCGTAGCAGAACTTGTACAGCAATCTTGCTCAGGTAGATCAGGGATATATATATATATATACACACACACACACAGTGCACTCCAAAAGTGTTAGGACCGTGACACATTTTTTGTTGTTTTGGCTCTGTACTCCAGCACATTGGATTTGAAATGGAACGGTGACAATGAGGTTAAAGTGAAGACCTTCAGCATTAATTTGAGGATTTTTACATCCATATCGGGTGAACGTGTAGCCATTTTACACATAGCCCCACCCCCAAATTAACAAACTTCATATTTCATATTTAGTATTTGGTTGCATATCCTTTGCATGTCATGACTTCCTGATGTCTGTGACCCAACAGCATCAAAAGATTGTTGATATCTTACTTTTAGGTACTCTTATAAGCGATACTATAACCTCTCTGCATTTGAATGGGAATTGAGGGGTGGGACTAGATTAAGCTGTAAATTACACGGGAATAGTATGGAACACATGGTTGGCTAAATGGCTGTAAGTCATCAAGGGTCTGAGGTATCAAACGAGCCTCGAACTATCACTCTGCTCCCAGATATGTAGTATATACGGATGGATCACTTTATGGGTGGTATTATTTTTTATTTTTCCATAGAGTTCAATAGGAAAATGAGTCAGGAGAAATATATATATATATATATATATATATAGCACCTGAGTGATGTTGTTATTCCATGCAGCATGCATTACATTCAAGATGGGGTCAGCAATATTATTCGGGTAATGTTGCAATTTTCAGGAAACGTTATTCCTGGGTTTTTTTCCTTCACATTCCTCGGGCACCCTTACTTGTCATCCTGCAGGTTGATGTCTCTGGCCTTGTCTCGAAGACATTACGAGGAAAGTAGTGTGTGATCATCCTTTGCTTAAATGCCAGGGGTTTTCAAAGCTGAGATGGCAAATCTATTTGCAGCATGGTTGCCTTGCATTTTAGATGCTGGCAGGCTAAAGCCTTCTGGAAAGGGCCAGAGACCAGATTCTCTGCTCCCTGAAGTACTCTGCATTGCAATAAATACAACCATTTTGCCAGTAGTTTAAAATTGTGTTCAAATATGCTCCTAATATTCAAATGGAACAGCAATTGCTCTCCTATCATTGAATTCCACTTGCACTGGCGGCAGATAGTGACTTCATTTGAAAAGGTGGCTCTCTATTCTTGTTCAGGAGAGGAAGTGTAGCTCTTATTTGTACGTACTTTATTTGACACTGGGAAATGTAGTTTCTTACCTCTGCCAGAGTCATAAAAGCTTATTTGCATCTGTAGTTGTTCGGTAGGTAACAGGAAACCAAGCAGCAGTATGTTAATGCACATTATCACATCATACCACATTTACATATTTTAATCAAGGGAATTCATTATATACAGTATTCTTAAATATTACTTTTATTTTTTATTTTTATTTTTTATTTTTTTTTTACAAAATTCAATCACCATTGAATAACCACAGTGTAGCTACTCGGTTAGGGTATTTCAAGGGTTTATTCAGTTGCTTAATGGTGAAATGATTGATTTGTTTTTAGCGAAGATTTAATTTGAGCTTTAAAATGTTGCACAAATTAAAACACTGCAGCATTGTCTTCTACTGTTGGAGCAGCATTGTGAGTTTTGTTGAAAGCCATACTCTGTTGATCTGTATTTCAGAGTACATTCTCCTCTGCAGGAAGTCCTTGTTCAGCTTAAAGCTCAAGAAGAATAATCAGTCTGTTTGCTATATATTCCTACCACAGTGAACAGAAGTAACAGCATGCATTGAACGAAATGAAGAGAGCCTTTCCTTTATGCATATGTTACTTTTTGTCAACTTTGTAGCTATATTTTTATTATTATTGTATTTTTAAGCTTGTGATCATCTCTCTAATGTGGTATAAAATATGATGAAAAAGTCAAATAAAATAAAAACATTTACCCATATGTAAAACTTGGGTGCATCTCTGGATGCATGATTTAACAAATTACCAAAAATTGAGTTCTGCATTCAAGTCAAGTCAAAATTTATTTATAGAGCACATTTAAAAACGACTGCGGTCGAACCAAAGTGCTGTACAAGTGGTCAGATAAATAAAATAATCAAATACATTACACAAATTAAATACAAGCAGACAAAGAATAAAACCAACAGTACAAAACAAAACACACAATTGCCAGGGTGTTGTGCTCCACTTGAGTTGAAGGCAAGGGAGAAAAAGTGGGTCTTCAAGGAAGATTTAAAAATCCCTAGGGTCTGGGCAGATCTAATATAGAAGGGCAAGCTATTCCAGAGCCTAGGGGCAGCCGCCGCAAAGGCTCGGTCACCTCTGGTCTTTAGCCTAGTTTTGGGCACATCCAGCAGCAACTGGTCAGCTGACCTTAAGGCTCTGGTTGGGGCAGGAGCTCGGCGAGGTAGAGAGGGGCCAGCCCATTTAGGGCTTTAAAAACAAGAAGCAAGAGCTTAATATTGATTCGAAAGCGGATTTGGGCATTGCATGGGGATTAGCTGACAGCTGCAGTAATTGTGCATTGAAGACCGTGCCAAGGCACCCTCTTATTGGTATTGAGAGCTCTTGATCAGAATGAAGTGAGAATGCACACCTCGGTGTCAGCTTTAGAGATGACCGCAGTTTCTGTGCTTATGAATGTGACCGTAGTCCCGCCCTCTCTCCTTGGCAGTTGGTGAAGAAGGAGGGAACGGGAGCCGAACTGCCAATGACTGGAGACAAAGTCTTTGTGCACTACGTAGGCACCTTGCTGGACGGCACCAAATTTGACTCCAGCCGTGACCGGGGTGAAAAGTTCTCCTTCGAGCTTGGGAAAGGTAAAGCCAACCTGATGTGGAAAAAATCTGTCCTGTAGACTTTGAGATGCGATGCAGAGAATTCTCTTGTATTTCTGGGTTCATTTGGACACAAAAAAAATGTGTAATGGTGGCTCATGAGTGGCTTATAGTGGCAATTTCTGACCATTAGCAGAGCAATAAGGCTACTAACTAAGACCAAGATGCTGTTGGCTGTGCAGTTCAGAGAGATGTGTTTTTAAAAGCATTCAGCCGACAGATCAAACACAAGACTTGTCGTGTGCAGGGCAAGTGATCAAGGCTTGGGACTTGGGCATATCCACCATGAAGATTGGCGAAGTGTGCCAGCTTATCTGCAAGCCAGAGTACGCCTATGGTACGGCTGGAAGCCCTCCGAAAATCCCCCCCAATGCCACTCTAGTATTTGAGGTAAGCAACCGTCAGTCACGGTAACGCAGGTTTCCGTTTTAGAAGCGCTGGAGAGTACTCACTCTGTGTGTGTGTGTGTGTGTGTGTGTGTGTGTGTGTCTGTGTCTGTCTGTGTCTGTGTCTGTGTCTGTGTGTGCGTATGTCTCTGTGTGTGTGCGCCTGTGTGTGTGTGTGTGTCCGTGCGTGTGTGTGCGCTCTGTGTGTGTGCGTGCGTGCGCCTGTGTGTGTGTGTGTGTGTGTGTGTGTGTGTGTGTGTGTGCGTGCGCGCGCGCGTGTGCGCGCCTCTCCGCCCCTCTACAGGTTGAGTTGTTTGAGTTCCATGGGGAGGACGTGACTGAGGATGAGGATGGTGGCATCATCCGCAGGATTATAACGAAGGGCCAGGGGTACACTAAGCCTAACGAGGGATCCACGGTGGAAGGTGTGTGCATTGGTATCGCAAGCTGCATTCGGAGCAGGACAAAGGTCTGTCTCTCCATCAAAGGCAGACATCGCTAGAGGCTGAATTGAATCATTGTGATCCTTGTATCTGGCAGCATTGGCCTTGAAAATAGATCTTTTTTGAGAAACACTGACCTGGGATCAGTGGTCAGTAAGCGAGTACCATGCTGACTGTTATTCAAAGGTCACTATTACTCGACCATTTAAAGGCCCGCTCGGTAACATTGGTTGCTAAAAAAAAATAATTAAATGCTAATCGCTTATAACGAGCAAAAAGACGAAGATATGGTACAATAGTATAGAATTATTATCATAAAAATAACAATAAAGACCATCATGAAAAGCACTTCATCATGACGACACTACTTCCTTGTTCATCTTCCGCATTTTAATTTGTCTTTGTTTTAAATATCTGATCTTTTCTGTAGTCCCTGCACAGCTCATCACCATCACTCACTCGTTGTTGCTCACTCGTCAAATAATATATTGAACTACAAGAACCATGATCCAACAAGGTACTTAGTTGCCATCTACGTAATTTTCATTGATTAGCAACCAAAATTACCGAGTGGGCCTTTAAGGTGTGAGATCAGAAATATGTGATTAGAATGTTCTTAACTGAACATTCTAATGCTCATGTAACAATCACTGCTGGTAATTTAAAGCAGTGAAGTTCTGGAACACTTGACTGACAAAACATTCCAAAAAAAACATACTCTTCAAAGGGTTAATATGCCATTTGTGATTAAGGATGCGGAAGGGAGCGATCGGGTCAGCAGTTGGTCAGGATCTCTCCCGACAGAAGTCTCTGTTAATCCTCTCTGCCCACTGCTTGAGCACAGTAAGGGTGAAAATCCCTGTCTTTTCATTTCCTAGTGACCTTGGAGGGCAAGTTTGAGGACCGAGTGTTTGAGGAGAGAGAGATGAAGTTTGAGGTTGGGGACGGTGAAAACCTGGGCCTGCCTGTGGGTGTGGAGAAAGCCATCATGGCCATGGAGCAGGGAGAAGAGTCCCTATTCACCCTCACGCCAAAGTAGGAGTCTGTCTTCGCCCTCACACCAAACCTAGACTGTGTTCGAAACCGCATACTAGCGTACTTCTAATACTTAACGTGATGTAAAATTAGTATGTAGTGTGTTCCCACTGCATAGTCTGTTCATTTTCAGTACGCAAAAGGTTCCCGCATGTATACTAGGGCTGCGTTTGAAAGCGCATGCCATCTGTACTTGGCATACTAACGATGACGAAAATGAGTGTGTAGTATGTTTCTAGTGCATAGTATGTTAATTTTTCATATGCAAAATGTGTCCGGATTTATACTACATTAATACTTTTATACATTTATACGACATTTTATACTACGTTCTTGTCCAGGTACGGGTATGGAAATGCTGGGAATGCCAAGCTCAACATTCCCCCTGGTGCAACTCTTCAGTACAAACTGAAGCTGGCAGCCTTTGAGAAGGTGAGATGGCACTTTGCACTGATGACTGCTACATCATCCTGTCTTCTTACGGTGTAGATGCAGGTGACCATGAAACGGCGATCCCCTAGGAGATGTAGGGTTTGGTTTTTTTAATGGCCGATTCATTTGAATGTAACATTTTGAGATTGATCTTTAAACTAAACATTGTTAAAGCCTCAGTTTCTACTTGGAATAATTTACATTTCAGTGAAAACACCCCCCCCCCCCCCCCACCCCACGCACCACTACCCGTTTCATACGCCTGCCATGTTTTATTTATCGGTCTGAATGCTTCAAGTTCACCATTTGTTTCCGTTCACCACGCTGTTACATTATACAAAAATAAGTTTGCTTTTAAAAGTAACTATTAATGGTGAGCTATAGTAATTCATTATTATTCAATTTTTTGAGGTGGTTTAACGAATTTCCTCAACTGGTTTAGAAAAAAAAAGTTGTTCTTTATTTCAGGCCAAAGAATCCTGGGAAATGAACGCTGCTGAGAAACTGGAACAGAGTGCCATTGTGAAAGAAAAAGGAACACAGTATTTTAAAGTAAGTGCACACTGTGCCCATCGGTCTCATTTCTGTTCATTAATAATAATAATAATAATAATAATAATAATAATAATACAGACTGCATTTGCATAGTGTCTTTCATCTCAGGATGTCAGAGCTATTTATGGTGAAGGGGGGGGGGGGGGGCGTTGCTGTAGTCCCACCGAAACAAAATATTCTTTAATAGGAACAATATTTTTATGTGTTTCACTGAGGACTCCCCCCATAGGATGTGTTTGCGTCCTTAATCACAAGATCTGGTGGAAGTTACACAGCACAACCTTGTTAAGAAGGGCAGTTGTGACCATAAGGAAATTTGTGTTGGCGTTTGGAAGCCGCTGGGAGGGACGGTAGTGTTGTTCTGAAGGAGCTCTTGTGGGAGAGGCCGTGTGTACCTGACTCTTTCTGTAACAACAGTGAGCGTAATGACTTTGCTGGATGAATGCGTCCCTCCCTCCTGCCTCTCCAGCGCTGCTTGAAGGTCAGTCGGTCCTATGTGGGAAGTTTGCCAGCGCAAAGCCCGTTCTTTATGCGACCTGTAGTCCTGTGCTTGTGGGGGGTGCGCCCGTCCTCTGGGTCCGTGTTCGCTGTGCGTCTTTGAAGCGGGGAAATTTGATTGGTCGTTTCAGGACGGGAGGTACAAGCAGGCGTCCGTGCAGTACAAGCGCATCGTGTCCTGGCTAGAGCACGAGACGGGCCTGCAGGCGGAGGACGAGCAGAAGGCCCGCACGCTGCGGCTGGCCGCGCACCTCAACCTGGCCATGTGCTACCTGAAGATGCACGAGCAGAGCCTGGCGCTGGACAGCTGCGACAAGGTACCACGCCCTAACACCTGCCTATCACCTGCCAGGTTGGAAAAGTTTAGCTCAGGTGCTCATGTTGGCCTGAGTGCACACAGTAAAAGCCATTAGTGTACAATTACAAAAAAAACAAAGACTGTGGAACTGGGTTCTTTATTATGATAAAATACTTGGAACTGATTTGGATTTAAAAAAAATAAAAAAAAGGGAAATCGTACTCTCAAATACTGGGAGTGGAACAAAGGCTAAAGAAATCCAATACAAGGACACTGAATACACTGCTTGCTCAGCTTACATGGTTCCATTGCTCAGAAATGAAGCAATGAAATCATTGTGCTGTCGATAGCAAGAGACCTGCCAGCTTTTGCGTACCATTTACGCATTTTGACAGTACGCTGGTACAAACTAAAATACGCAAAAAAGATGCCTGTCGTTGCGCACGTTGCAGTTTTGTCTCAGCTGATGAAAAATTTGGAGCAGAACCAATACAGGCACAAAGCATGGATGATTGACACTTCACGCTCTTCAGCATATCCTTTGTCCCGCCCCCTGACTTCAGTCCCACTCACTCCTTCACTGTTCTGCTGCGGCTATACCTTGAGCTCAATTTGGCAGCACTCTGTGGCTACTCCTCTGTTCCGAGGTAAACGGGGTGGAAAGTTGAAATTGGACAAGTGTAAGAAGGTTTATTATTAGCTAATTAACTGCCCAATGTTGATGAATGTACAGAGCTAACATTATCCCACTGAACTTTGTTTGCTGGTCATGTAAGCATAACAAGGTTTCATGGATTCTGTAAATACAACTCTTTTTAGCCGTAAATATACCTGTTACCAGTAAAAAATTGTAAGTGCATCACGCGTCAGCGCAGCGCGACATATAGCTTAAGATCCATTCTCCCCTCATTCTCTCTACTCTGTTTTGGCTTCCGGGAGAATTTGTCAGTGTCATCAATGGCTATCACTTTTAATCAGTAAAGTAAGTGCTTTTAGACAATTTTCTGTAACTTAGTCGAATAAATATCACTGTCATCCTTAACCGTAAAGTTATTGTTTATACTGATGGAAGAATGAATGTCTGATTGCCGTTGGTGAGTGATAATGGCTTGGCTATTGTTTCCATGGTTTAGCTTGCTAGTTGACTGGTTATTTTCTATCGCCACAATTGCCATCAAGAGATGTCTCACTGTGATGTCTCAACGGTTACAAGTTTTCCATTTAAACTAAATTGGCTTGCGCTCTGGGACAGATGGTTTCTCTAACGTTAGCGCCATCAGCCACAGTGGCATCGCGCGATGCTCCAAACCTGTCCTCTGTAACGTCGCAAGTTAGGAACCGTTTTACTGATGAAAAATAATAATTGACACGTCCTGTAAGTATCACTAACATCATGATGTTGCTAGCTAGTTTACTGTGTCAGGAAAGAGCCTAAAAGTCAGAACTAGGTTTAAATAAAAAAATTTAAAAAAATAATAATTTTTGTTTTTAAAAGCATGGGGCTAAGATCTTGCATTTCCCCAGAGTGAGGTATGCTTAAATGAATACAGACATCTATGCAAAATACAAGACGGTTGCTCCATGTTTGTGTTTAATGAACCCCCCCGGTCAGTGAACCCAAAGATCACCAACTTCACCTTTGTGTGGTTCTCATTAAATATGTCCAGGGTTGGCAGGTCTGTAACACATATTTAGGCTAAACTTGCATGATAAAGGTGAAATGATACTCCTATAATTAACATGAAAGGCACTAATGGTACAGAAATATAATGCTTGGACACGACATGCACTGTCAGATTGGGGACAACCATTTAGGTAGAAAGGTTATCTTGTAATGAATTGCTTGGGAGCGTTCAGACTGTGGCCAGGAGTCCAGCACTGCCAAAGTGTGATTGGCTGCTGTGTCCCCCCGGCGCGTGATTGGCTACTGTGTCCCCCCCCCCGGCGCGTGATTGGCTACTGCATCCCCTATGAAGGGAGGGCTTCAGAAGGCCTGAGTTCACGAGGCACAATGGTGGCGACTCTGGACGATAGAGCGAATGCGATCTGACCACCAGCTCCGTGCTTTTTTTTAGAGGGTGTGGCTGCGAGTGTAGCTCGCCCCAGATTGACATTTCAGAGATGGGACATGCCTGTAATTAATATATAACCTGACTGAACATTCTAGAATGTAAGAACTGGCTCAGAGGCCATGCCCACCCCCCCCTTCTAGTACATAATATCAAATATGGAATTGTGAGTGTGTGGGAGGAGATTCCCGATTGATTGACGGCAGCTTGTCCCCTCCCTTCACAGGCCCTGGAGCTGGATGATAGTAACGAGAAGGCCCTGTTTCGACGTGGGGAGGCCCTCTTTGCCATGAAGGAATTTGAGCGGGCACGGGCGGACTTCCAGAAAGTGGTGCAGCTCTACCCCGCGAACAAGGCGGCCAAGGCCCAGGTGGTGCTGTGCCAGCGACAGATTAAGGATCAGCACGAGAAAGACAAGCGCCTCTACGCCAACATGTTCCAGAAGTTTGCCGAGCGGGATGCCAAGGCAAGTTTCTCCGCCTCTCCATCGCCCTGCTGTGGGGAGAAGCATAACCACCTTAAGACATGAGGCTTTGCTTTTGCATAGACCCTGATTAAAGGAGGATTTTCCTTATTTAATGTTGCAATATTAAAATCAAATCATGGGTTGATTTAGAAATGTATATGAATAAAATTAGGGGGAATTATAAATTGCAATAACTTGCCTTTTTTATTTTTTTATAACCCAATAACTTGGCCTTTTATCGCATTCTGGGAACAAGTTTGGTTGGATAAAGTACACCGCAATGAACACCATCTTCAGTCTCAACCAACCTAGTGAACTTCTATGAATATTCTCTAGCTTGCTTTGTTTGACATGGCATTTTATACATCAGCCAAGAACCTACGGTTTTCTAAGCATTCTATGTAGTGTGCAAGTGTGCACTATTGGGACACAGGCCGGATCACGCAATACAAAAGTCATGCAAGTGCCTCTTCTCACCACCTGGTGGTGGTACAACTTTTTTACCGGGTCAAACGGCAACACTGCAGTTTGCAAAAGCCAAACAGACATGATCAAGGCATCATTTGCGGAAGTGAGGTTACTTTAATTACAGATTTTTTTTTAAATGACACTTAAATGCACTCACTGTGGCCTTTGCTGCCTGCTGCGTCTGCGGTGATTTACAGGAAGCAGGAGGGTGTGGCTAACTTGTCTGTGATGTGTGTTTTGATTGACAGAAGGAGGCAGGGAAGGGGATGGAGGAGAAATGTGAAAATGGCGGCGCAGTGGAGATGGAGGACAGTGCAGCCCCAGAGGAAACCGCAGCGTAGACGGCCACCTTTTCGCTCTCTATTTTAAAAAAAATAATAATTTGTTTCGTCTCATTTTCTTTGACTCGTTTTTTTTGTTTTATTTTTTTTTTTGGAACTTTTGTAACTTAAAAAAATAGTGTTTTGTAGAGCGTATTGTGTGTGTGTGTGTGTGGGTGAGATGGAGGTTTAACTTTGCTGTATCAGCCCTTGCAGAGGGGCAAGGTAGGCTTTGCACTTTGCTCGAGTGTCACTGGACAGGTCCTACATGATGGTTTACTCTATGGCTTTCTCTCCTGCTGGCCTTGAGCGTGTGTCGTCCCGTCGGCCTCAGAGCTGATTTACAGGACGTCCGTCAGCGAGTTACTCTGCCTTGTCTATGTCAGTTTTGTATACGCCCAGTGTCTGAACAATGGGGTAGAGTGGTGTTTGTGAAGGCCCGTTCAGTGTGAGTTGCAGTGCGTGCGGGGTTAAGCTCTGTTAATGCCGTCACTGTCCCCGCTGTGCCCGGGAACGAGTTGGGATGGAACTATGGCCTTCCATCCCACTTCTAAAGGGGGTATCTTACTCCGCCCCTCCCTGGTTCTTAAATATCCTGTCCGGTGATGGAACCATACTCCCGAAAAGGGCTATTCCGTCTGTGCCAGTCCCCGTCAACGAGCCAGTACAGGGTCAACACACTCCTGCTACCAGGCCAGGCTAGACTTAAATCAGTGGTGTCCACTCCTGATCCTGGAGATCCGTGGTCCTGGTGAGCTTTGCAAAGATGCCCTTCCAACCAGCATCTGGTGCACTTTTGAGGAACGAACAGGTAGCAGAAGTTTCCATCCCACCAGCGGCTCCTGTTAAGCGCTTTTCGCACGAGTTGGAACAAAGACCTGAGATGCGGGGACGCCCCTGACTTTCCAACGGCCATTTGAACAATGTGTCTTGTCCTGTGGCACCGCTACGGTCTCCTGTGTGCTGATTACAGGGAAATTAATTGTACATTTGAAGCTACAGCAACGAGGGTCGAACGCAACCGCCCATAAAATGAAATTTTCAATATTGTGCAAATAAATTTGTACTTGTCCTTTTGAAAAGCCTAAGATGCATTTGACTCTGTATAGCCTGGGTAACAAAACACTGTTTGTCTTTTGGTTTGTAGATTTTTCTAATTTGACTTTTTTTTTATTTTTTAATTGAGTGTAATTTCTGTATAATTGTTCCTTTCTGAGTTTGTATGGTCATTTGTATCATGAAGAATATTTAAACTGGAAGACCGCTGAAGGCTAGCCTTAGCCAGCAAAGTGAATCTGTTTCTCTTGGACAAATGTAGCCCCTATTGCCCTGTCATATAGTCTTAGCAGCACTGGTTGACACTTGAGTCTGGTTTATGACGGATCAGGATTGCGTGGCTGGCTGGCCTTTGTTAGAGTCTATAAAGAAAGGTTAGCGTCAGCCTGTTTTTCTCAGTGAGAGTGCGTTTCTGTACTGCCAGGCTGGCTTCAGCTACCACCACCTGCAATAGTGTGTTGGTGTCCCCTGAATGTCCCATTGCTAAAGCAACCAAACTCTGCTCAGCTGCAGTGATGGCAATAAATCAGTCTGCTTATGTATGCATCGTGTTGTCCGTCTCTTTTCTGCTTTTAAGGTTAGGGTTGAAATCTGGAAAACCCTTGAGTCTATTTCAGAACATTTTATTATCCGCAACAATTACTAGGGTGAACTGGTAATGAAAGAGTCTCCGATTATGTTCTCCATTTTGTTTTTCATGTGTGTGACTGAAGGGTGGATCGAAAGCACTAGAAGAATTGTGAAAGATCAAACATGGTGATGTTAATGCAAGTAATTGCCCTTGATGGAATCCTGTAATTATTCCACAAGCAAAGTACTTTGCGGTAATCCTACCTCTGGTACAAGATAAAGCATGTTACTTGGCCTGTAATCTTGGAATATTTAAAATGCAAGGCTACTGAAAACATACAAATGCAGAGTCTCTGTCCACATCAAACGGTCAATATAAAGGACAGGAATGCTTTAATCAATGGTAGCAGAGGGGGCCAGGAGTTTGCTCACTGAATCAGTGTGTCAATCCTAGTTCTTAATTGCTGGAGGTGTAAAGCTGCCTGTTGTAGTTGAGTGTTCGAACAGCCTGCAAGTCCTGAGACGTCAGACTTAATTTGTTACTCCAGGTTTCCCGGAGCCAGACTAAAAGCCTTCAGTCAAATTCCCTTTTTTTGTGGTGTGACGGCAATGTAAAATTTGGAGCCGTTGTGGAAAATGATTGAAAGGATTTGGGTCAGTGCTCAAAATGGCTGCACCCACCTGTTCAGTTTCTCCCCTTTGTAAATACTGATTTTTTCCCATCCAAAAACCTACATTTTACATTACAAAGCATTTAGCAGACACTCTTACCCTGAGCAACTTACACAGCATTTGCATTTTTTTTATTTTTTTTTTAGATACATAGTATCCATTTCTACAGTTGGATATACACTACTCACAAAAAGTTAGGGATATTTGGCTTTCGGGTGAAATTTATGGAAAATGTAAGTTCACGCTACAGTGATATTATACGTATCATGAAAGTAGGGCATTTAAGTAGAAGCATGCAATGGTGATTTCCTCATCTCAAACAATTTATTGAAACAAAAGCCAACAACAGTGGTGGGTATACCACAACAAAAATGTCAATGTCTCAATAACTTGTCATGTGCCCTTGAGCATCAATTGCAGCTTGACAACGACGTCTCATGCTGTTCACAAGTCGACTTATTGTCTGCTGAGGCATGGCATCCCACTCTTCTTGAAGGGCGGCCCTCAGGTCATTGAGGTTCTGGGGTACAGAGTTACGAGCCTCTACACGGTGAGTCAGCTGATCCCATAGGTTTTCTATGGGATTCAGGTCTGGAGAAAGTGCAGGCCACTCCATTTGAGGTACCCCAGTCTCCAGCAGCCTTTCCCTAATGATGCGACCTCGATGAGCTGGAGCATTGTCGTCCATGAAGATGAAATTAGGCCTGTGTTGTTCATGCAGGGGCACAATGACTGGATTAATGATGTTATTCAGGTAGTATGGGCTTGTCACTGTACCATTCACAAAGTGTAGGGCAGTTCTGTATTGACTAGACACACCTGCCCACACTGTAACACCGCCACCACCAAAGGGTCGTCTGGTGACAACAGTGGCTGATGCATAGCGCTCTCCTTGACGTCTCCAACATCGTTGGCGGCCATCATTTCTGCTCAACGTGAATCGACTTTCATCAGAGAACAGCACTGAGGCCCACTGGTCCCTCGTCCAGCGTAAATGCTCCCTGGCCCATGCAAGACGATGACGCCTGTGCCTGGTGGTGTGGTCAGGTACCCTTGCAGGTCGTCTAGCACGCAGACCACGCTGATGTAAACGGTTTCGAATGGTCTGACGTGACACTTGGGTGCCTCTCACCTCCCTTAAATGTGCCTGGAGTTGAGTGGCATTCATCATCCGGTTCCGCAGGGCACTGTTCACAATGAAGCGGTCATCAGTGTGGGATGTGGCCAAAGGACGTCCACTTCTATGCCTTTCTGTGACTCTTCCAGTCTCTCTGTATCTCTGTTGCAACCTGCTGATGACACTCTGTGACACTCTAAGCTCAGTGGCCACTTCCCTCTGAGAACATCCTGTTTGAAGCCTCGCAATGGCGAGGTACTGTTGATCAATTGTTAGGTGTCGTCTTGGTCTCATGATGTCAAAATGTGAACAGCATGATGAAGAGGACTGTTTAAATACCAATTCTAATTGAACCAGGAAATTTATTGGTCGATTCATGGATCAAACACCTGTTGTGAATTTTGCCGTTCAGCTCCTTGTTAGAGAACAGCAAGTTGTGCAAAAAGTACTGAAACATTGAATAGTTGGACATGTGCATTCAAAAGTTTAGAGAAGGTCAAATTAATTTCACCTGTAAAGGTTATAGTGCATTTTAGGTTCATCCTGAAATTTCACCCGAAAGCCGAATATCCCTAACTTTTTGTGAGTAGTGTATACTGAAGCAATGCAGGTGAAGTACCTTGCTCTAGGGTCCTACCTGGGAATTGAACCTGCAACCTTTCGGTTATTAGCCCAGATCCCAGTAGGATACTACACTGCCGCCCCGGAACTAAATTTCAGACAGTGCTGGGACCCATCTATAAGTCATTGAAGCATTACTACATGTGGAATAGGCCATCCTACACCATGCACATACATGTATGGTATAGCAAAGCACGTTTGTATAGTACATTTCCATTTGTACAGTTTTATGTTTTCAGTATCGGTAGCAATCACACTAAGTGTGTGTGTGTGTGGAATGTATTTAAAAAAAAACATGAAAACAGGGTCACATTCCCCATTACAAGTCGTCTTTCTTGGTCCCTTTCCAGATTTATATAACGGCCCAAGGGACAAGTGATAACTCTACGTATTTCAGTTGTCACAATGGATGTGTACATTAAACTGTGAGAAACTTGCCAGGCACGCCACAACCGTTTATACAAATTGGGGGTACAAACAAAGGACTGAATCGTGGCCTGACGGACGACTGCTCCTCCGACGCAAGTCTCTCAGTGACATGCTTCTGTCGGCCACGAACTCAGGCACGTGCAAACGGAGTCCCAGCACTCCGAACGGAGGCAGCAGCCATGTAAACGTGTCGGTACCGGTGTCCTGGAAACTACCGATTGCTAGCCGCGAGGGTTCTCGCCTGTGCTGGTGCCCGTGCCGTCATCACCTCACCTGTAGGCCCTCTTTCTCTGGCACATCCCACTCATATGGAGTCCAGCTCAGCTTTGGTGCCGCCAGTTAATCTTTCCACACGAGATTCACTTTCAGAACAACACCATATGCGCACAGGACTAAATGCAATGGGCACGTGGAATACATTCCGAGGTCAGTAGGCTAGGCCTGTTAGATTTAATTGTTGCACGAAAACCGCTCACTGGCGTTGAAAAACAATAGCCTACCCAGAATTGTATTGTGTTTTTGATGCAATGAAATACAATATGCGCTTTGTTTTTAGTTATAGGTTGATAAATGGGCATCGGCATGTTGGCTAAAAGGAAACGTAGGCTAGATATGATTACATTTCACTATGTGTCGCAATAGCGATTGCATTTAATAAAGTCAACTGAAAATCTTCCAGTTATCAATCCAGGTTTTCCTTTACAAAAAGTCACTGCATACCAAACCAGTGTGCCTTGCAAAGAGAACCATGACATTTTCGCTTTTCCCATGAGATAGTTTTCTACTGGATTGTTTTTGCTTGAATTCCAGACAGAGGCGCTGAAAAATGAAGTGTGTCCCATTGGCATTAAACCTTCGTGCAGGCATTTTATAGCCTATGGCTCGTGCAGCCTGGTCTCTCGCATGTAACGGAAAAGAATGCGCGAGCTCGAACGGGACATGAGTTCGTTGGACCGTCTAAGCATCGTCCACTCAAACATTTTCTGTTCTTCTTGTTGAGAAAAATATAGTGCAATGTTGTGGCTCAAAAGGGCTAAGATTAGTAACGGGAGACTTTTTGGGGGTGCGTGGGAATGCGACACTCAAAGGCTTGTCCAAATAATGCGCTGTTGCTTTCAGTCGTTCTATTTAGGATGTTTAAATTCTCGTTTGACACTCTTGTCTATAAAATATAGGCCTACTGCTGAATATAGGATGTATGTAGCTATGAGCTGTGACGTTTTTCTCCAAAATGTTATGCCATTTAACTTCTGTCTTATTTCTGCCGCCTTCTCACCTCTGTAAGCACGCTGTCTACCTGTAGCTATGTGCCTCACTAACCAGTTCTGGGCGTTGCCATTTGAAATCCCTCCTTCGAAACCCCAGACAGCAGCAGCCTACATTGCTTCTATTACAAACGTAGCCTATGCAATGCGCTCAAAGTGGAGGCAACAGTGAGCAGCAAGAAAGAACCGGTCTATTTTAGGCTAAACTTTCATTCCCCACTGTTGTTGCGCTTGAACTGTGATTATTTTCAGTTGTTTGATTCGAGAGAAGAAAAATCTAATTTTGATCAGTTTATCAGCGAAAGGGCACCGTCAGTGAATGGAAAAAAACGATGAGTTGCATCTGGTCCATGGGTAGTCGAGTTGGGGACAAGAGTGGTGGATCCCTACATGCAGCATGATTTGCCTCGCCGTAGTCGCTTTAATTTCTCACCAAAAGGTTACTGCTGAAAAGGACACCCGGAACATCTGAGGACAAAGGTTGAAGATAAAATGATGCTGTCCCTTTTCCCACTCAAAAAATTAAGACGAAATGTCAAGTATCTTCTTTTTGGAGCGGTATTAATGATTGTAGTTTTGGCTGCCTATCTGGAATTTGTTGCGCCGACAAATACGTGGAACGATAGTGTCAGTAAGTTCTGTCTTTCATTTTTATGTCCTTGGCTGGATATGTATGCAACATGTTTTTATTATACTATAGCTTCGTTAAACAACTCGTTGGTAAACTATGTTTTCAATTTCATGTAGGAGTACTTGCTAATTTTGCGTCAGTTTTCAGGAGTTTAAGGTCTCATTAACAGGTGAATAACTTTATTTATATTTAACGTTACACATAAACAAACAAAAATCAATTCATAGAAGCTAGACACCTGAAGACTGGGCGCTGATCGGACATTGGAACGATAGTGTAAGACTAATTAAAGGTGTAATCTACGGAACTAAAAGTTTACACCTCATGAAATGTATTAGAATTTTTGTATGATTTTATAAAAATCATTTATGATTTTCATAACGGCTTTTAGATTTAGCTTAACCCTTCCACGCCAAATTGAAATGATAAAACTAAGTCGGAGTGTCTTTTATTTGGGTGATTATTTATTTGTTTTATAAGCAATAAAATTAGTGCATCATTTCCAGGCGGGCCTGCTATTGTCCCTGAGCTTTGAAACATACCTGTGTACTTGTTGGAAGACAGGGTGTCAACAAAGCAGGTTTTCAGTGTCTCTTTGGGAGCGGGTGTCCAGTGGAGCAGCAGCACACAATTTCAGATAGCTGAAGTATTGTTAGTGTCAGGGGGCCCTCTGTGGGTATATATGAGGCTCTTGGCATTAAATCCCTGTGACCTCTGACCTTGTGCAGTGCTGGCTTTTGGGGCTCTGGGGTCTGCTGCGTGCTTTAGCCCCCTGCGTGCCACATGCCGCCCCCGTTGGGCTCGTCCCAAACAAGAAGTCAAAGTGACACGAGCACCTATCCAGGATCAGTGTCCACCTCTCTCATCGAACGGTCGCGGTCAGCGCTGGGAGTTTGGTAAACCGATCCCGGGTCGCTGGCAGAGGGAGAAGGAATCCACGGTTACACATGCAGAGGGAACCTATTGTGATTCAAGGTGTCCTATTGTCTCTGGCTTGTGGAGGGGGTGGGGGGTTGCTGAGGTCAACGAACAGCAGGCACCCTGCAAAAGACTGAAAAGAAAAGAGTTTTAGATTATAAAACTGTTTACCGTCATAGAACGCTAGAAAATTAACGCAAGCAAAAAAAGCTAATGGATAAAGAAAGTGGTTGAAGCTGTTGAACATTTGACCAGTGTGATTGATTGATAATTCACTTGTGCTTTGCGATGCACTTTTTAGTTTCTACTTTGTGTTGCAATTTGATCAAATGCGTGTTGTGAAGTTTCATTACATCACCTCTCAGAAATGGACAGGTCCACATTGTTCTTTAGTAGACAGTTTGCAGGGCATGGAATTAACTTATTCACCCACTGGCTAGAGTGGCTTGTAGATTCTAAAAATCACCAGCCATTTTCAACATTTTACCAGGCACATTACCTTTTACAATATTACACAACCTGGCTGGTTACCTGCCAAAGAGGCGACTAGAGTAGATATCTCACTAGCCACAATCAAAATTTTACCAGCATTTGGCTGGTGATGGGTGTAACAAAATTATTTATCTTACTGGTGCCTTACAAAGGAAAGCTACCTTTTAAGTCTATTTACAGGAAAGGTCTTTATTTTCTTTCTATGGTTTCTAACTTTCAACTTCAGCTTCTGTTCCCATTTAAGGCTTGTTTTCACCCTCTTGTGCTTGCCTGCATCCCTCTGAAAGCCCATCCATCCCCAGGACACCTTATCCCGCTATGAAGACTTATCTAGGAGCTTATTTGTGCTCTCCTCCAAAGCTGTGCTTTTGTTTAGACTTCTTCTGTTGATTCTAGTTACACGAGAGATTAAACGACCTACTTCCTGGATCGCCATCATCTTCACGTCGCCAACCCAGAGCACTCGTCCTTGTTCCTGCTGTGTGTCTAACTCAGCACCAGAGCCATTTAGAATTCCTCATTTAATGTGCGGTACAATACAAAAGCTACATAATGCATCTTGATTGTAGCAATCAGATAGCGGTTAGCCAGTGTGAAACCAATCAATTTTGTCACACCAATTTTCACACATGAGGGCTAGCAGGCAAGGATTCAAACACTTTAAAGTGTAGCCGGACTTGGACTTGTGTGAAACATTAGTCAAGAACATTTGGCCGTTCTGTTCCAGACGAGCTTCCCTTCACGTCCAGCACCCCTCCATTTCCAGTTGTGAGTGCTTTTGTAGGGGAGGGGGGAACGGGTTCGGGGGGAACGGGTTCGGGGGGGGGGGCTTATGACTGAAAGGCTGGTGTGAATCTTCACATGTCCCAGTGAACCCCCCTTCTTACTGGTGCTGGGGGTGGGCGGTAGCCGGCACAAGTGCCAAGAGTTTAAGGTTAATCTTAGAGACCTGATGTCCAGGCGGATGCCAGACTTCCCAGGTGAAAGGTCAGGAAGAGGTTAATTGGCTCCTGGTCACACCATTGCACTGCTCCAATTAATAAGACATTAAAGCTGGAAATTTAGTTAGGAAGCAACTGCTTCCATCATGTGATCAAGATCAACTCAAAACCAATATGAAGTGGAGCCATTGCAATTGAGTGTTGCAAAGCCATCATTTATTTCTATCAATGATTGACTGTCTGTCTTATCTTGATCTGTCATAGCAAACTAATTATATTAGAAATCATTTACAGCGAGCGCAAGTGACTGCACTTCCCTCAACGAAATTGGCAGCGGAAAGATCAGTGGAGTCTTCACCGCCCCTCAAGACAAACATTTGACTCCTGTCGAATGTTTGCAGTTGGTCTCCTGTGAAGCAGATTTTGTGTGAGGGGCCTTTGATTGCGGGGGGGGGGGGGGGGGGGCAGAAGCAATCTTGAACGGAGGAGTGGCTGGGCCCTTCGTCTCGTCTCTGACACTCTTCAGTGAGGAATTCACATGTCTGAGTGATGAGTGACATTTTATTTACCAATGTGCCCACGGGGAGGTCATCTCAAAGCTCACCCCACCCCCCCCCCCCCCCCCGCTGATTACCTCATCAGGGAGCCCCTCTCTCTACCCCTCCCCATGCCCAGGTCCCTGCTATCGTGCCGCGAGTCAGCTTGCACTGACGGCCGCGAGGCAGCGATGCCTGACACGCATTGGTTCCCAGACATTAGTGAGACCTTGCAAAACAAGTGAGATTATAAGCACACAGGAGAGATAATTAGACGATACGGTAACAACAGCGCAGCGCAGAACACGCGCTCAAGACATTCCGATTTCCTCCCGTGCTAATTCCATCGGGCCCATTTCCCATCAGGCCGTTCCCGGCGCTCGCACCGGAAGGCCTGACCCCCGGTCCAGCGAGTACGAGTGTGAATTCCGGCACGCTGCGCGCTTTTCCTGGGGTGTCGATTCTTGCTTTCACGCCCCTGTACTTTTTGTACTCGATGAACACAGGGCACAGGTGCATACGCACAATAAAGCTTTGTTTTTTAAACCGGGGCCGCCCGGATGCACAAGGAATGCCAGTCTGAAACACAGCCAATCGGGGGACATTGATAAAAGCGGTGAAAGGGAGTAGTAGATTCACAGGCAGATAAGCCACAGGACACTGCAATGCAGCAATCCTTTCTACCCAAAGTAGGGTGACGCAGGTGTGGAGTTGCTCTGTGCAGGCGTGGAGTTGCTCTGTGCAGGTGTGGAGTTGCTCTGTGAAGGTGTGGAGTTGCTCTGTTTGCAGCCTGGTGCTGATACACAGGGCCTTCACCACTAGATGAGCAGGTCACCTGTACACTGTAACACCACCTGAGAGCGAGGCCCATGGAGACAACGGCACGTTCAGACCACGCAACCACCATTTTTACTCAGAGTTGGCCGCTCCCATTTTTATTGCTAAATGTGCCCCTCTGTCATTGTGGTCCTACATGAAAAATCATGTGATCACAGTGGGATTCAGATTTGAGTGCGACGTCCCGAAACATGCTGTTGGTCACACATAGATGCCCCTCACCACAATGGCAGTGTAGAACAATGGACTGGGAATTGGGCTTGTAACCCAAAGGTTGCAGGTTCGATTCCGTGGTAGGACACTGCCGCTGTGCCCCTGAGTTAAGTACTTAACCTGAAGTGCTTCAGTATATATCCAGCTGTATAAATGGATACTGTGGTAAAAGTTGTGTAAGTCGCTCTGGATAAGAAAGTCTGCTAAATGCCAGTTTTGTAAATGTACTTCAAATATTACCTTTAGTAGTCAGTTTCAGCTCCCGTATGATTCACGCAAAATTTCCTCAAAGCCATTGTAAAAACAAACATTCCGATAATTCCAATGCAAAGTAACACAGGGCATCTCTGGTTATTTTTGTCCTGAAAGGAAATAAATATCAGGGTTTATTATGTGTCACAGTGGTTTGCTCTGTTGTTTATCAGCCATGAAGAGAATCCAAGCGGAGGGGACGGCAGCACGAGGACAGAGTAGACGGGAGGATTTCAGTGGGGGAAGCTTTTTACAGCGAGGGACAGTGATTCAGACAAGACACAGGTCTTTAAATACAGTGAAGTTTATTTCCATTTGCATGCAGGAGAAGAAGCTACATTGCAATTGCGATTGCATTTCAAATTTTAAAATAACATTAAAAAAGTTCACCTTGGCTATATGTAGCAAAACAGTGTTGGACATCTCTCTGAACTGATGACAGTACCATCCTGCCTTGGCTCTACAGAACTACAGACAGTGGACAAAAATAGGAAAAACCAGTGTATTGTCACATGTTGGGCCACCGCTGTTTGTGATGAAGCTGGTTGCTCTTGCCCAAGGTTGAAATTAGCAGCCAGCTGATTTGTGGTTGTTCCACCATTTTACCTTGCACTTAAAATGAATGCAGGGGCCTCACAGCCCGTGAGTGTGCCCTTCTGTCCATTGTTGGTCTTTGCTGATGATGTCGTATCCTCCAAGTTCCATCCATCGTAGACACAGTTGCTTGTGAAACGTCAGCACATTGACTTGTGTTGGCCTGTCGGATACTCCCCAGTCACACCCATCCAGGTCTCCTCTTGCAGAGCTGCATGCTATAATTATAGGCCACCTGCCTGGAATTTGTTCCAAATTACCATACGCATGCTGGAATGTTATTTACTTCATTAGTGGATGGGCCGTATGTAGGTGATGTCCTCTGCTGGGTGGCCATCATTTAACCAGATAATTACATTTTTTGTAGTCTATTGACAAAAGAAAGTCGTTTTTTAAAAGATTTTCTTACCTTACAGTCCAAATGAAACTAACGTTAAGTTCAACAACAGAACATGCCGCCTGTTCTTCGCACGGGTACCTCTAAGTTATATTTACCCTTTCATAATAACCCTAATCCCTTCAGGCTTATTAAATTATCAAGGGCCACAAGCTCATTTAATCTCATGCCCCTTGGTGCTGCTGTGTAGCACTTCCCATCAGCCTCGCTGTTCTCAGAAGCCGCTAATTGTGATGGAAACACTGTTGTTGTCCCCGACACACTTCAGTGACTTATTTGTTTGCTTGCATTGTGTGTCTTATTTTTTTTATGGCCAGTGCACATGCTTTCTCCCCTCGGCCCTTCTGTCCGTATCAGAGTGAACCGACAGGTGCTTGCAAATGTCCCTCTGGTATTGGGCCAGAGCGCTGTCCTTCTGCAACGGAGGTTATGCTGCCATTGTCTTTGTGATGCCAGGGGTTCCACACGATGTGATTCAATGTATGTGATTTTCTTAGTGCCGGTTGCTAGTACCTGCTCCTTTCTAAAAAATAAACAGTTTTAAAAGGGCTTTGTCACTGCTTTCAGTAGTGCATGGTTTAGGTGGTCTTCTGGTGTGGTGGTTTTATGTAAATTGTTCCGTTGAAACACGTTTTAAAGTTTCCCTCCTGGATGTCACAAATTTAGAGCTAAATTTGTCTTTGCTTGAATCACACTGCTCCTTACACATCTAATGGGAACAGAAAATTATTTCTTGGAGATTCCTCTGATGGCTTCACAAATAATATTTAATTTATGCTACAAACAAATTGTCCTTTATGGTAAAATCCTTTGTTGTACTCTGTTTTTGTAGTCTTTGTTTGAGCTTTAATCCAACAAACATCCCTTTTCTGGATATTTCTGGAGAGAGCCAGTTCTCCTCAGTGAATGTTTGATGAGCTGGGTATCAGCGGAGAAATGCTTGTAGAACTCACAACAGAGAGACGAGAGACAAACTTTGGGCTAGAGCTTCTCTCTCCGTCTCGCTTTCATCAATGAGGCCCGGGCCAGCATGACAGCGCCACCAGAGTGCTTTTCTTGATCTGTGTTGTGTGGACTGTGGACAAACACGGTCTTCCTCTGTCTTTCTTTATTTCACTTGTAAATTTCCATGGCTGCCCTTCTTAAATGCCGCTGTGAGAAAAAAATAAAAAAATAAAAATGAATAATGTTTCGAACCCGTTACCCCTTCCAGACCCAGGGGGTCTCATAGCCACTTCAGTCAGGAGGCCGAAGGGAGGAGGAGGATGAAGGGCCGCCAAAGATGGGAAGATGGGAAACCGATTTGGATAGAGGGGAGGTAGACAGGGGGGCGGGGCCTGGGGGAAGCTGCAGAGGGGCGGGGGAGGGGGAGGGGGAGGGGGTGGGGGGTTGCCATGGTGCAGGAGAAGCAGAAAAGAAGAAATGCTCTTCCAGTTCACTGGGGTGTCAGATTTATCTGGCTTAATGGCCGCGGCGCACTCTTAATCCCCCCCGCCGGCAGCCACGGAGTGCACACAAACTCACTGAGCACCTGATGAATTAGAACAGGCTGTTTATACACTGGAAGCCATTTCATTTATTTGTGGCTCAACCACTTAGACGGGACTCGGAGGCTCAGATTCAGTGCTGACAACTCATCAGCGCACGCAGTAAACCACACAATTCCCTGCCAGAGCGGCTTTTTGTTGCTATGGGTTTAGCTCCGGGCTGTGCAGAGAGGAGTGGTGCCTATATTCATGTCGATATGCATGTTTGCAGTGTTTTATCTTGTTTTTTAGAGAGAGAGAGAGAGAGAGAGAGAACTTGGAGACTAATTTTCAGGCGAGTCAAGAATGCTCTGAATGCGAGTGTTATTGATGGTCAGAAAGGACTTGGAGCTGCTCTGGCATGGAGAGACACGTAAGGTTAACTGAATAGGCTGTAGTCATATCCTGACTTGCATTTGGCACTGAGATAATATTAATGGAAAGACGTGCATTATTTATGAGAGCCCTTTGACGCTCTGCAGGATATAATTTATAAAGTAATTCAGCCTTGTGAGGTTACACAGCCTGAGTTATACAAATGAAGTTAGTATTTACAAAATGACA